>CATIWK010529015.1:0-27984 GCA_949634005.1 Mallotus japonicus
TTTATAAAATAAAGTTTTAATTACTTGGTATTTTTATATATTATTTTGTGTGTATTTTATATTTAAGGCTTGCTACGGGTTCTGGTTATAGTAATTCCCGTTCCCTAGCGCCGGTCATGACTCCCGGTTTGGGTCGTGACAGTATTGCATTTGAATTTGAGCTTTCATCATCGCCCTTTCGTTGCGGGCTGATCAAACTGAACATCCACAGTTCGTCCCCTATCGCGGGCCGACCGAACCGGGTGTCTACAATACGTATAATTTTATGTCTGCCTAATGCATTCAAAATTAAGTTCTTTGATAGTTTTCATACAAATTGGATCCTAACTGATAGGGAAGAAATCTACCTGCTTTTAACCTACCCATATGTTTTGCAATTTTGGTATATTAAAAATTACTCAAATGACATAAATTGAATTAATGCAATATAATATTACATAATTAAGACTTTGGTGGCTAACTTATCTCTCATTATTATTTTTATGAAGAATAAATACTTGGTTTTGGACCTGAGAAGTGGAGAGTATCATGATAAAAATTATAACAAAAGGGGAAATGCATAATTTTATCTTTGAATTTTATAAAATTAACTTTTGACACCCTTAAATGTTTATTAGTTTTTATTCAACATTTAAATTTTTTATCTTATATCCATTTAATTTATATAATATATAAAACCAGTATATATTATAAGCTAATGTTAATATGGAAAAAAAATTATATGAATTAAAATAATATATAATTAAAAATAATATAATTGAAGAAAGTTCTTTTAAATTTTTTATTTTGTGTGAACCACCGGTATCCAAAACTCATTGGACTCTGACTAATCCGGTTCGATCCGGATCCTAACAACTAATTCAACGTGACTGCATAAATGAAGATTCGAACCTGAGACCTCACTTAAGCGGAAATAATCATCTATCAGTTGATTCCAACGGTTGTTAGTCATATATCAATGTTCATTTTATATTAGGTTAGAAACTAAATTTTAGTATTTTATGTATTTAAAATCAATTTTTTGTCCTGTTCCGTATTGAATGAGTTAAAAAAATAAAAAAATTATAAATTAAGAAGTGAAATAGGTTTAAAGTTAAAAAAATAAAAAATATATATAAAATGATGATGGAAAGTTTTTGAAGTGAAACAATGCAATTATGTAAAACGTAATTGTAGAACATGAGCAATTATGTTGAATTAAGATAGTTGTAGAATATGAGGAATTATATATGTGTTTGCAGTCCGTTGATGTCAAAATGAGAATGTCATATCATCAAAAACATTAAATCAATCGATAGTAGCCTGCATTTCAAGTGGGTACATTTGGCGACAAACCAATAAAAACAAGGAAAATGCCCTTCTTCTTCTTCTTCTTCTTCTTCTTTTTCTTTTTCTTCTTCTCATTCTTCGTATGTCTTTTCGCACTTTGCTTTTAAATAATAATTGATAGTAGGAAAAGTAATGACAATAGTAGCTTTCATTGCTTTTCACCATTTTAACTTTATGTCTTAAAAGTTATTTTGGCTGCACTACTACTACTACTACTGCTGCTGCTACTACTACTACGAGGAACCCAAAAACAAAACACAACAAAAAATATAAATCAAATCGGTTTTGTACTAGTGTCAAGTTTGCAATAATTAAACCTTAAGACTGATTCAGTTAAAAAAAAAAAATCTCTAATACTGATAGTTACCTACTTTCTGGGATTTTTTTTTTCAAAATGATACTAATAAAATAACTAATCACCAACATTTCTTAAATTTGAGTGTTCTTATTTTAAGCTGAAAAATTATAGCCTGTGCAGCTTTGGCCATTATGTTTATTGTTGATAAATATTTAAAAAATTCTTTTTCATCCTTCTCGCCCTCCACCTCAATCGGCCAAAAGACTCTTTTTTATTCTTTTTTTTTTCGAACAACGTTACATATCGATTACAACTGAAATACACTCTTTTATTCAATCATTGCTGAAATTTAACTGAAAATTGATATGAAAAGGCAGAACAAGACTGCATTAAAAAAAATTACATATGTAGCAGAAGCTTATTTTAATGTGTATCCCCAAAGAGAAGGCATAAAAAGGAATCTCATGATCATATTGCCTACTCTAATCAAACATTATCAGTGTTTATATAATTGGCTTGAACTATGCATTAGCATTTTCCAACAACCACTTTACATTATTTTCTTAAAAAAATACATTGATGATGCAGCAGCCCATCATTTTGTGTTTGCATATACAATCTTTTTCCTGTATATTATGCAATGCATATGTGAAATTTGTTTGGAAGCAAAATAATGTGCAAATATTATGATAGATTTAATTTTAAATGAATTTTTCACCTTTCTGTCTTCTTTTATTGCTACTTTCTTCTTTTGTTATATGCATCAAAAGACTCTTTAGGGGCTTCTTTTTTTTTTTTTTTTGTATATATATATATTTCAGGTATGATATGATGATGCACCACATATAGGAAATTAAAGAAAAAGTGAGACTTCATAAAATGTAAGCTAATGAACTATCTTCTTATTTTGCTATTTTCATACATCAGATGTTTTTAAAAATAAGTATTCTTCTGGGTGTTCGCTCTTTTTATAAATAAAAAATTTTTGAAAATAAGATTATTGAGTTTGAACCCTAATTCGATTATTATTATTATTATTACCAAACTGATACTTGATAATTTCTTGTATTATTAAACAGAGATTCGATAGTGAAGTCCTTGTTAATATCTAAACTTTTATTCAACAGGACTTTTTTTTTTTTTTTTTTTTTTTAACTTATCCCACATGACATGAATCTATAAAACAAACAGAGAGAGAAAGCTAAAATTTTTTTGAGGTGAATGAGGGGAGGGGTGTGTGGTTTAAAATGAAAACCAGGGGTGACAAAACCGGAATAAAGCATCCAAAGTGCCTTCCTCCCTTATGCAACTTGCAGAAAAGTTGCTGCTTTTGTAAAAGAAAAGTGGGGCATTTTTGTCATTTACCAAAGAAATGTCTCACAGACTTTTATTATTATTTTATTTAATTAATTAATTTTTTATTTTTTCGTATTGCTCATATTACCTTGCATTTGGTTGTCTGGTGGGGGGACCATGAATAATATGTGCAAGCAATGTAATGGGGCACTAGGCTTTTCATCAAATATTGCCATTGCATAAACAACAAAGATGTTAGTGCCAACAATTAGCAGCAGCAACAACAACAAAAGTAAGGGGACAAACAGCAACAAGAAAAGGGTTCCAACAACAACAACAAAAATAAAAATAAAAATAAAAATCCAACTGCAACAGGAAAATGAAACTTTCCATGTTGTCATTTCTGGCTTGTGGACTGACATTCTATGAAATCTGATAATTTCTGAAGCAATACAATTTAGCAAGAAAAAATCGTATCAACTTCAATCATTTAGAGAATGGAGATGGTGGCCAAGACAATACTTTGGTGGACACAACTGTCTAACATGCTCTAAAATGCATTACAGATATCTGCCATTTTATAATAATGTTCCTGTTCCTGTTCCTGTTTGCATTGCAAGAAAACTGGAAGGTTGCACAACCCGAAAAGGGTATGAAGTTCTTGCGTTGTGCGAAAAAAAGAAAAGACTATTTCACCACTAATCTTAAGCATCAGAGACAGTTTCCTCAATATTCAAATAAAGTTCCAATGCCCACAGGCACAACATAGATTCTAATCTTTTCAGTTACTATATGTCATATATTCTGCTATGCCAACAATTGGATGGAAGATTCTTGCTGTGAACTACTTTCTTAAAAAAAATAAAGATGATAAATATCACCAACACAAACAGGAGAATCTTCAAGAGCTTTAGGAGCATTGGGCAATTTGTTTTATGATTTGTTCCTGATTTAACTTAAGATCAAGTCGCAAGGAGAGCACTTATCCAGTCGAATTTTATGCTCAAAAGAATTATAAAACCATGATTCTGCTAATCACTAGTTGAAAGAGTATGAAGAAACGTCGGTCTCTGGCACAATTGACAACTTGGTTAGCAAGATGTATAGCTTTAGACAAGCCAGCAAATCATAGTTACAAGAATTTTTTTATTTATTTAGTTACCAACATCTTAAAGGATCTTCTTCCACTACACTTGGCAATCTTGAATTAGAGAACAAAGTGGGAAAAAAAGAAAAAGAACGCACTGTCAGTGTCAACTCAAGAAGCAGAACAAAGAGAAAAGAAAAACAGAATGAAGCATGAGATGCTTCAACTAGCGGCCCTTGGTCTTAAGCTTCAGTCAAGATTCCATTTACAAATTCAGTCAACTAATGGAATAGAATGTTAAACCCAATGTTTAAAATGCATAAAAAGTGAGAAATGATATTTAATTACATCATTTGAGGGGGGAAGGAAGGCAACTATTAAGACCAAGAAGAATTTGCACTAAGCATGTGATGGCATGGTGTAATGTCCAAATCAATTGCTTCAACTTGGGTTATAAGGGGATCATCTCTAGAGCACGGAGATGTAACACATGTCAATCAAGGAATTTCCCCTCAGTGAGTGCTTCATTCTATTCAAAATCAAGTACATCGGAAAAGAATTCAATCCCATTCCACATTGAAATGCATTTCATTCACAATGTGGAGTAGGGGAGCTGCATGTACTTCATGCTAGTGACTCAATAATTGAAGTGTGTACCATCTAGTCTTGACTCTTTCATCCCCATGATCAATTTTTTGATGATTATCATGTAAATGGAAATGTTCGTGGGACACGCTCAAGTTCAAACTGAAAAAGCCTTGCTACTGCAATGAATTTCCAAACATACAATCAGGACATTGACAAAAAGAAATCTCAAAAAGATCACCTTCACATAAATAAGCTTCCTTTCAGGTTCAATGATTCACATGAAACCAACTGATCAGCTTGTAAAAAAAGTCTAATAGCTATGGACTACCACAAGTCCTGATTAACATATTCACATAGATCTGTGTTTCCATGATATGGCACAGACAAAATATCCACTAAAACCGAATAACATGTGATGCGTCTCAATACCTTTAGAACTCTAAATCCTCCAAGCTTGCTCACTGGCGTTGCATTGATTGCATCTGAAAAATCAAATTGTACGGTCCAAACTGGTATCCTGGAAGGGTTCCTCTAAGCAGATTTTGCTCTTGCAATTTTGGTCCATATGATGATATCCCACAGAGTGGCGCCATCAATAAATTACTATTTGGTGGGTTGAAAACGGCAGCTGCTCCTTCATCTTGTGGTTTCCAGTCTAATAATCCTTTGGCCATGCCAGCCATTTTCGGTTGCTGCTGTGATTGTATAGTCGTTGTAGAATGATCTGGAGATGATGATTTCTTATTGTCTGGCGAAGGCGACTTGGTATCTGGAAGACTGACAGTAGTGATATCATGGATGCTAGATCTCCTCTTATCCTTGCCTCCTGTACTTTGCCTGATAAAGTACTTCTGAGCATGACTAGCCACCTGAGTTGGTGTCCTAGTGGTCACAAAATTGCGAGAGATATTTCTCCAATCCCCTTTACCATACTTTTGAAGACCCATCAAAAACTGCCTGCAATTCACACCAATATAAAACACAATCAACTACAAGACATCAAAATTCGAAAGCTACACCAATACAACTGCCTGAAAAAGACATAACTAAGAAAGCAATAAAATACCTCCACAAATCATTTCAATTCTAAAACCATGATCATGTATGGTCATCATAACACCAAATACTAATATACTACTATTCAATCTCAAACACTTGCACAACCAACAAACTAAAATGCAGGATTATAGGCACATTTACCTGTGCTCTTCCTCAGTCCATGGAACTCCTTTCTTTCTTTCTTGCTCAGAAGAGCGAGTTGCAGTTGTCCTCTTACCACCAGGAGTATAGTAATGCTTAAAGCCATCATATCCATGATTACCATCAACCCACTCTAATGTAAAAGAATCACTAGTGCTACCATAGCCAGGAATTGGAATCAAGCCAGCCTCTATGTCACTAACATCCTCTTCCAATTCTCTATACTGTTTTATTACATCACCTACAGTCTTCCCTGGGATCAAGGCAGCTACTTTCTGCCATCTATCAGGCTCATCTTTATCAAACAAAGCTAAAGCATTCTCAAACCTCTTGTTCTCTTCAGGAGTCCATTTTGTTCCTCTACTTTCTTGAAATAACCAGTTTGAGTTCTCAAGATATGCAGCTGGAGACAGAATTTCAATTCCTCGATTCATAGTTACACTATGCACTTCAAGCCAACAGTTACCATAGCATAGGTATGCTATTTATTTATACAACAAAAAAAATAATTTAAAAAAAAAAACACAGATGGGGCTTTGTTCTTTTCTCTCTCTTTGAATTCAAAGAGAGAGAAAAACTTACAGACAGGAAATGCAGTAGAGAAGAAGAGAAGTGGAGAATTTTTATGAGCAAAAGAGTTATCACAAATCAAAGAAGAAGCATTTGTATAGAATCTGAAGTAACTTTCTTTACACAAGCACAAATTGAGGAATCTATATATATATATATATAAAGAAAAAGGTACAAACTTTCCAGAACCCAAGGAAAATTCAAGAAAAAAAAAACCAAAAAAAGCAAAAGTAGATCTTAATTTTTACTGATATTAAATGAAAATGAAAAACCAGATTACAATTCAATAATTTGATCCTAAAAAAAACCCAGAAACAGAGTTCAAGAAAAAAAAAGTAAAGACATCAAATTTCATAAAGAAAACAATACTTGGCAATAAATTTTACAACTTTGAATTGAAAATTTTGTTTCCACATGAAATAAAGAAAAAGAATACTAAAAACCCATGAAAAAGAAGAAGACCCAATTCAGAAAAAACAGTGAGAACAGAGGGTTCAAGTAGAAGAAAGTGGAAAAGAAAATAAAAATTTATGCTTTTCCCCTATCTGTGGTTTTCAAGCTAAATTCCAAAAAAAAAAAAAAAACTATCAATTATAAAAAGGAAAAAAAAAAAAAGCAAAGCAAAAATGAGTGTAAGTTGCAAAGAGAGGATCTATAGGACAGGGATGAGCAGAGAAAAAAGGGAGTGAAAAGGGCTAGTCAAATATGTTGAGTTGTGATTGGTTGATATGGGGTTTGTGGGCGCAGCAGAGAAAAAAAGGTTCCCTTAATTATAGATTTAGAGAGAAGAGAAGGAAAAATAATAATAATAAAAGAAAAGGAGTGGCCCAATCCAAAGTGTGAAATGTAATTTGATTTTGGGTGTAGATGGCTGGAAAAAGGCAGCTATGGGTATTTTTGTAATTTTGATTTATACACGCTAATAAACATAATCATATAGGTACCAACTTTGACAATGTTGACGTTTAGCTCAAGTATGTGACAATATTATTTTTTGTCAAATAATGCCTCTTCTTGTTACTTTCTCATATCCCATTAAGGTAGTAACCTAAATTTAGGTATGGTGCTAAATGTTTATTATAAGCCAACTTCAACCCTCTAAAGTACATTTTGCATAGATGTTCCTATTCCTAATGATTGTATATTAATAATAATTAATCTTAATTCATTAAAGGACTCTTGCTAGGAGTGATTTAATAGTAACTTCTCTTTAAGGGGTCTACTCTGGTTAAAACGGATAGTTACGGGCCAAGTATTGATAAAGGTTATAGGTTCAGTTCCTCACTTTTCTTATGATTTTTCATTCTTGCAATTATCAACTTGTAAAATTATTTTCACATGATACAAAAGAAGAGGATTGTCTCTATTGTACAGCTTACCAATATTTAAATAATCTCAACTTCCTATTAATTAAAAAAAATTCATCTTATCTCTCTATTAATAAAAAAATTCTTACTACAATATATGTATTTATACAAATAAAATTAAAGACTACTAGATTACTCTTTACTTAATTAGTTTAAAAGGATATTATCAATACATATATGCTATCCTTTTTAGGGGTTTTCGTAAATCATGAACTCCTACTTCTTACTATTATCATTATTAGAAAGAGAAAATAAATACTAGGATTGCATTTTTCTTTTTCGAAGGCTAAATGGCACATATATTTTATCCCCATTATGAGTCAATTGAAATCATTTTTACAATTTTTTAGAATGTATTTTATATATTAATTTGGTATATTCAGATAATTAAGTCTTAAAACATTGCTTATGTAAATTAAATCTTATTTAGATTAAAAAAATACAAAACAGAATACCTTCCATTAACAACTTCACTAACTAAAAGTATTTTTTAAAAAAATTTATTGACACATATATAGATATAGACATGAAAAAACAGAAAACACAGTTTGATTTGATAAAAATAAAAATAAAAATAGAATTCAAAATTTTTAACCAAACTACTCCAAAATAAGAAGTTTAATTGAGCCAAACAAAAACCTATTTGTATGGTTCAGTTATTCAATTTACATTATATTTTTTATTTTTTTACCATCATTTTTATATTATTTAAACATATGTTATTGATAATAAATTTTTATATCATGTATTTGAGCATAAAAATATTTTTTATTCATGATCTTATTATGTTCCATTTTAAGTTTTTTTAACCTAGTACCAGACAAAAAAATCAATTCAATTTGATTTAATCAAATTATTAATTAATTTAGTTTTTCTCTTATAGATTCACTCTACTCAAACTTTAAAATAATCAGATATTTTATAATTACTGAATATTAAAAATATCATATTAAAAATACAAAAACAAAACAAACATAATTAAAATAGTTAAAGGTTAATGGTACATGGTTGGGGCTGCGCAGGAGATAATAAATTTATCAATTTTTTTTAAAAAAAAATTGTTTCATTGAAAATGAAGTAAATACAGCAGGTTGAAGACTTAATTAATTATGGTTAAAAAGATAATAAATATATAATTCAGCAAGCCATTTTACTATATAGTGTATGCATGCGTGGGCATACATACATATATAATACTTTATGATATATGATATATAATAATATAATTTTTTTATTTTATAATTTATTTAAAATTGATTGATATAAATAATTTATTTTTAACCAAAATTAAATAGAAAAAAAAAACACTAGCATGATGTGTAAAAATAAAAATCTGAACTAGAAGTAGATATGTATATTATTACTGCGCCATATATTTGCGGCCTCTTATACTTGATATAATTTGTCAGTTTGACATTTCAATTTACAGTTTTGTCATTTTAACACTTAAACTTACCTAAAAATAATACACTAATATGCATTAATCTGATGACATAATGCATACCACCTCCTGTATTTGTCACTTTTTGTCAGTTAGATATCTCTATTTGTAATTTTTTTATCAATCACATCTCAAGGGTTTGACACATGTTAATTTAGCAAGTTTAGATGTTAAACGGTAAAATTATAAATTACAGCCCCCCAGCCTGGCCTAGTGGCCAGGCTGAAGGAGGGGCAACTGTGGGTCTCGGTTTCGAGACCCACGCCCCTCCAAATTTGGTAAAAAAAAAATTATAAATTACAAAATTATAAATTGAATTGTAAAACTGACAAAAAAAATGGACAAATATAGAAAATTATGAATTTACTATGCCTGTATCATTTGTAATTTGGTTGTGTGAATTTTTGGAGGAAAGTTGGAATATTTGGGTAGAGGACTAGTAAGTATCTTCCCAGCTGGTTCCTAAAAAAATTGCAAGAAGCACTAACAGCACCGCACCGCACCGCACCACATGATGAGAAGCAAATTGAGGGGTCGATGGGGCTCCACAGTTTTAAATGGGCAGTAATAATTGCATTAAAACCATTACCTACAATAGCTGTACGGCTTCAATTCTACAATTATTTTTTATTTATTATTATTATTCTTTTTTTTTTTTTTTGGAAATATTCTTCTTCTACTACTTCTTCTTCTTTTGCACCATATTCCATTCAAATGCCATATTCGTTGTCCTTCCCCTGTATGGTAGTTGTCGTTGTAGCCTTTACGGTCCCTGTATCCATGAAAGAATCTGCATTCATATGACTATGTTACTGAATTTTGTTTGAAGTATTTACCATAACATATTGGATCAATGGACTATTGTGTTTATATAATTAATTGGTTCTAAGTTTTACCTCTTTCATTTCTTACCTCTTATTTTTAAATTTTAATATAAGAATTTTTTAACAATTTTATGTGTATTTTATTTTTTATAATTGATTTTATGATATATAATGTGCATGTTATATTTTATTTTATTTTTTTAATAGAAAAGATAAATTATTTTTCATTTATTGACGATTGAAATTTATATTTTGATGAACAAATAATACGAATAAAAATATAACCAAGAAATATCAAAATAAACTCTTATTTAAATTGTAAAATTTTTTGTTGCTATTTTTCAATTATATTAACAGAATTATTTGAATTTGTATCTCAATTATTTATTTGATAATCTATATATTCCACTCAATGACGTTAATTATCCATAAATTAATTCTCTGGTTTTTAAACGAGTTTCATTGTACAAATATCAATAAAATTTTTCCAATGAAGAAATATATAAGATTTATTACACATAACCACCAAAATTCCATGAACATAAAGAGTATTAAAAATTTCGTGAAGAAAAATTTAAAAATTAAAAAAAAAATAAAGAGATTAGATATCTATATTCAATAGACGTAAAAAAAAATAAATAAAAGAAAACATATAAAAGAGAAAAAAAAATATGACAAGGAACCCCACTAACCTAAAATATGGTTGATTGTGATTAAAAATAAAAGTTTTTAATAAAGAAACAAAGAAGTGTGCATGTTATATTTTATAAGTTAAAGTATAAAATATATAAAACATATATTATACAATTTACAGTTGAGTATAATGTTCTTAATATAGAAAAAAATCTCACATTTAGAATAATATTAGAGCACTTAAATTATATTCTATTTTTAATTTTTATTTGAATGTCTAATTATAGTTTTCTATATTTTAAAATAAGCATTTAATATTTATTTCAAAATGTAATTAGATGTTTAATGATAGTTGCAAAATAAGTGTTAAAAAGAATAGCAATTTTGCCAATTGTAAAATAATTCTTCTAAAAATATTTTGAAATGTAGCAGTTAATTAAAAGGAAAAAGTTGTCCCTATTATACAATTCATCCGAAACATTTTTTTTTTTTTTTAAGGAGATGAGTAGGTTACTTTTTTTTTTTTTTAAGAAGAAGATGAGTAGGTTACTTTTAGTGGCGAGGGAATGGGAACATTAACCCTAATTAATTATAAAATAGAATCTTAAGGGGGAATCTTATCCATTAAGAGCCTAATTAAAAACCCTCATCGGGTTTAATTACTTTTAATGGTCCATGAAAATGAAGGCCAATTTGACAAAAAAAAAAAAAAAAAGAGATTAATATATTAATACGGTACAGAATTAAGCCAGCTGTGGTTTAGTGATGTGTTGGTTTTGGTCATTTAGTCAACTAACATTTATGCATTTTTGTTCAAAATGTCAATTTCTTTTTTTTTTTTAATGTTTTATGTAATAATTTATTACCGTCGAACCAAACGTTGAATCCCAAATGAATTGACAATCCTCGAGATCCAAATAAATTTCTTCACTCTTTTAACTTTATAAGTGCTCTTTGTTTCTTTTTTTTGTCAAATAGTGCTCTTTGCTTGTTTGAACCAAAAAAAATAATAATAATAAAATAAAGTACTCTTTGTTTTACTTAATAAAAAGGACATTTCATGAATGTTGTCTTCTTTTTTCTTTTTTGGACAAAAAATGTTGTCTTCTTCTTTTATAAACAAATGTGTGGTTTTAATATGGATGATTGATAGATAATATAGTATTTACTTAATTATGATAAATTTATAATAAATTAAATTTAAATGTGTTTTAATTTTATTATGAATAAAAAATAATTTTTAAATTAATATCTTAATAATTTAAAAAATAACTAATTAATTAAAATAGATTATAAATTACATATATAATAATTTTATTATTAAAATTTAATATTATGCTAATATTTTTTCATAATAGGTTCTTGTCATGGTACACATGTATATATATATCCATACAACTATCAATTGTTATAATTAAATGCCAATGAGGCTTGGTTGAGATGGTAAAATCCTTACAAAGTGGAGGCATCCAAGAACCAAGGTCCTCGGTTCAAGTCCTAGTGGTACCAAAAATTAAGGTTTGTCTTCTTGATGCACCCTAGATAAAAAAAGTTTAAGTTTGACACTCTCTCTATATATATAATTGTAATATTAATAATATTAGATATATAATAGATATTATATGATAGATATTAGATATATTAGATAGGATATGATATATATATATATATATATATATATATATAGTGTTGTAATATGTAATGGTTGTTAAAAAAAAATTGTTATAATTAAATAAGAATTACTATAAGGATTTTTAGTTCATTCCTATAATACATATTTGTATATCTAGCAAGAGCCTATTATAATTTAGGTTGTGAAAGCAATTATATTCACTATGACTATAGCAACTCGTAAAAAGGATAATTACAAATAGGAAAAATTGCACAACTGGTGTTCGAATTTTTCAATTTTTATTATTTTTTGTGGTCAGTTTGTTTTTTTTTTTTTGGCAATCGGCTGTTTAAACTCATTAATTTTGTATCATTTAAGTGGTTATGACCAATTGATGGTGGTCGAAGTGTTCAGTTAGCATGTATGGGACCCACTTTAAGCCATGTAGCTCACCATATCAGCGTCCGCTTGTGAATGTTATTGTAAATGTCTAAAATATCCTCCGAACTTCTACGACAAAATTCCCTTTTAGATCTATGGATTTGCTTTCTTTTTTTAAAAAAAAAAAAAAAAAGAGAACCGAGGAGGAAAAAGAAGAACGCAATTGAGCCTTTGATAAAAAAAAATAACAAAAAAAAAATTACCATGGCCATTGTTAACGATAAACAAAACTTCAAATTTTTATTTCTTTGAGTTATTGCTATTTTGAGTGTTGTGATAATTTTTGTGCTTAATGTTGTTTGTTTAGAAACAATCCAGCTCCAAAACACCAATCATCAGTCAAAAAATTGTTTTCTTTGATTTAGGTTATGGAAATGAAAAGTTACCATTGTTATCTATTATCAAAGCAATGTGCTTGTCTTCATAGACGAAGCATCACATACAGTCAACAAAATTCACAGGTCGCGATAGTCATTATCTACAATTTTACTTATGTTTAGAGGTTTTGTCCTTTTCAACTTCAAGATTTGTACCTTCTTTGAGTGCTACTTGTGCTTCATTCTCCATTCCAAATATACCAAGGGCCATGACCTGGAGATAAGATGCAACATGCCATACAGGGGAAATGACTTAGGCTTGCATTGCACCATTTAAAGCTTCCTAAGGCATGTCAGTCATGAGAGAGCACAAACTACGCCGTGCGAAAAGGGTAGGAGAAACCATAGTTCCAATATTTATGAACTACAAGAAGAAATTGTCTATCAAACTAACTATTTAATCAATGAACTACTAGCGTATGCTTATATTGTTATAATTGGTTGCTACTACTTCTCCTTCTTCTTTTTGTGCTACTGGCAGTTAAGCTCCATTACATTCTTTTTCTTTTTCTTCTTCTTCTTCTTCTTCCTGTATTGCATTCTTTTTTTTTTTTTCAAAAGCAAATTTGTATGTCTTAAATGAAAATTTGGTGTAGAAGCTAGGACTTTTTAGACATTTACAATGACATTCATAAGTGAATTCTGATGTTGTGAGCTACATGGCTTAAATTGGGCCCAATCATGATGACTAGATGCTACAGTCATCATCAATCAATCATAACCACTTAAATAATACAAAATTAGTAAGATTAAACACTCGATTGCAAAAAAAAAAAAAAAAAAGTCTGACCACCAAAATAGAAAAAAATTGAAAAGTTCACACACTAATTGTACAATTTTTCCTTACATTTATGGTATTTAAATTTTTTAAAATTTGACAGTTTAGTATTTTAATAATTTTTTATAACAATTAAGTATTATTATTATTATTACCATCAGCATCACAATCATATGTGTATTTGAAAAGCCCTAGAGGGTTTGAATAGGGCTAATTGAATTTTGAGTAGAGATTAAAAAGAAAATTAAGAGATTACAAAGGAAATTGAAGAATAAGTGAAAAGAATCACGTAAGAAATTTAAGGAGTTCGATTTATTAACAAAAATATGTCTCCACCTAATTTATCTCCAATTTAAGATTTTTAACCTCACACGAATCTATTAACTTAGATTGTTTACAATAAGAGTTTTTCTAGGATAAACTCAAACCTTTACAAATGAGTTTTCTTGGCTAACTCACAACCAATATACAACCAAGTTTTTTGCAAGGCTAACACTTAAACCCTTAGTGAATTAGTATCTCATTACCCTTTAATTCAACCCAAGAAAGGAGTAGATGAAGTCATCTAATCATTAAGACACCCCAACAACACTCAAAGATTGAATTAACAATAAATGCAAATAAGCAAATAAATTTCAAAGAATTTTTTTCATAAAAACTCTCTAACCTCTTAAATGAGGTCTGGTAATGTATATTTATAGTTGGGAATGAAAAACTAGCTGTTAGGAAGCCATCCTTCCATCCTCATTCTTCTCTATCTTCATTAAATATTTCTTTTTTTTTTTTACAGAGAAACAATTGATCATGATCGTTACTACCCTATCATGATTATCATAAAGGAGAAACCTTCTCTGCAATCACAAGCTCAATCAAAGGAGAAATCTTCTCCACAATCAAAGGAAGGATCTATGCAAATCAATGATATTTCCAATATCTTGTACTTAAAATCATGATGATTGTATAGTTGTAAGTTAGCTTATTTATAACAATGTAACAATATATAAGTTCATCACTTTGTTAGCCTCTGTAATATACAGAAGATTTCTTTTATAAAACTTATTTTTCTATATGGTATTAGAGCATAGCCTTTAACGAGATAATTGATCCATTCCTTCAATGTCTTCACCAACATCATCCAGCACAAGCCAAACACCAATTCATATATTTATTTTGGCTAGCCCCATTGATAGCCACCATATGTGAAAAGATTTGGAGAGAAAGAATTAGTTTTTCTTATTTTCACCTTCTAATTAGTTTTATTTTTCTGTGAATTAGGTGATTATCATTATGAGTCAAGACATGAATACCATTCCAATTCCACAAATAGGTACACATAAGCTTCCAATTAATTATACTTTTTTATGTTCTAAATTCATATATTAGATTCCTAAATTTTCTTACAATAAGAACTCAAATTAAAATCAGCCGAGTTAGAGCTGGATAACAAAAATCTTGTTGATATTTTGAATGGTGTTCCAGTTACCCATATAGCCATAGTCCATGAGCTGTGCTGTCTTTTATAACGAGCATGGTACCACACTTTAAAGACGTTCTTATTACATCATGGATTTATAAACTCCAAAGCTGATGCCTTACTTTTAATTTACAATTATGATGGTGCTCATGCTTATTTTTTGGTTTATGTGGATGACCTACTTGTCACAAGCAATCACCAAGCATTTTTGAATAAATTTATTTCTCTTCTCTCTAATCAATTTTCAGTCAAAGACTTGGGTTTGCTTCACTACTTTTTCGGAGTTGAAGTTAGTCCTACACCAGCTGGCTTATTTCTTTATCAACATAAGTATATTCGTATGTTATTTCAATGCTAAAATACAGATGGTGCTAAAGCAGTCAACACTTCTCTTCTGAACTCTTGTTCTTTGCAACTGCATGATGGTTCCTCTTCTACCAATCCTACTCCATTCCGACAAGTTCTTAGGGCTTTTCAATATCTATCACATGCCCTGATATTGCTTTATCTATTAGTAAACTCTCTCAATTCATTCATAGACCTACTGAATATCATTGGCAAGTTCTTAAATGACTACTTCGATATTTCAAATGTACTATATTCCATGGCCTTCTTATAAAAAAACAAGCATCTCTGTCCCTTACCACCTTTTCTAATGCTAATTGGGCTAGGAATAAGGATGAGTGTACCTCTACAAGTGCCTATATAATTTATCTTGGTAGTACACTCATTTCGTGGAGCTCCAAGAAGCAAAGAATGGTTGCACGCTCATCCACAGAAATAGAATACAACGCAGTTGTTACTGCTACATCTGAATGAACATGGGTACAATCTCTTCTTCATGAACTTGGCACTAATATTCCTCATGCACCACAACTTTTTAATGACAATATTGGTACCACCTATTTCTGTGCCAATCCCATCTTTCATTCTTGAATGAAGCATCTTGTTTTGGATTATCACTTTGTAAAAGAAAAAGTGGCAAAAGGCAACTTCACATCGCCCATATTTCCACACACGATCAACTAGCTGATGCTTTGACAAAGCCCCTATCACATGCATGCTTATTGTTTCTTTGATCCAAGATTGGAGTCTCTGATGGAAGCACCATCTTGCGGGGGCGTGTAAAGGAGAAACCTTCTCTATAATCACAACCTTAATTAGAGGAGAAATCTTCTCTATAATCAAAGGACAGATCTATGCAAATCAATAATATTTCCAATATCTTATACCTAATATCATAATTATTGTACAGTTGTAAGTTAGCTTATTTGTAAAAATGTAACAATATATAAGTTCATCACTTTGTTAGCCTTTATAATATATAGAAGATTTCTTTTATAAAACTTATTCTTCTATAATTATTACCCTCAACAAAATTAGTTGTTACATCTTGATTCTAACCTTTGGAGAGTTGATAGGTGGATTGTGACCACCCTCATGATCATGAGGGTCACTGCTTGAATTCTTGAATTATCTTTCTTCATCATGCTCATGACTACTTGATCATGATCGTGATCATACCTCTACGGTCGTGCTCGAGATCGTGAGGGTCATTGCTTTCTTTAATTCTTATTGGCTAATATTTCTCAAGATCATGATCATTCCTAATCACGAATATGACCCTACTCCTTATGATCATGGCTCGTGATTGTGAGGGTCACTGCTTCAATTCTTGAATTGGCTTCATTCATCTCATGATCGTGCTTCCATGCTCACGATCATAAGAGTCCTTCTCATGAGCAGCCTTTGTAATTGTGATTGAAATCGTGAGGATCTCTGTCCCTTTTCTTTACTTATGCATTTTGAAAAAAATTGGGTCGTGGGGATGCTTACGATCGTGACCCAGCTCATGAGCATCCTTGCCTTCATGCATAACTTGATTTTTCAATCCTTGAAGGAGCTCTAACTTGAACCTAACTTATACACACTCAAATCACATTCGTTAGTGATTCAAATTTGAGTTGTTAAAGTCAAAATAAGGGTGATTAAGCCTTGATCATGCAAATGCTCAATAATCCCTCCCCTTTTGATTTCGACAAACAATTTTGAGTGAGATAAAAATTATTTGTGCAAGTGTGTGAATTAGAAATCCCCCTTAGTATGTGCATGAGGTTTGAGTAAACTCCCCCTCAACAAATGCACATTTTAAGAAGGTTATTGATTCAAATAATAAGTCTTAATTTTATCATTCTAATTTGCAAGTTTAAATTAGCAATTACTCTTAGCCATTAAATGTTTTTGAACCGAATTAATTAAAGTCCAATGGGCTCTAGATACTAGTAGTTCACAAAAAAAAAAAAAATTTATACATCATTTAAACTTTCTTAAATTTCCTCAAATTTAAATTGCACATATCATATATCATTTTACTTAAATCATCAAATTTCATATAGATGAATATTAGATAGACAGAGATACAGAAAAATATAAATTTATTTAAACCATAAAATTTCAAATTTATCAAATTTATTAAATGGAAAAATTATAAATCAGAGAGAAATTAATTGAAGCAATAAAAAAAATGAATTTTACTTTTTATTTTTTCATTAACAAAAAAATCTTGTAAATAATGATCGGTCAAATTATATTTTTTGGAATTTTTAAATTTCAGTTTTTTTAACTAAAAAATAATTAAAAATTAAAATTGTAAGTAAAAAATTATTTTTATTTTATTTAATTATTTTTTAAAAAATGAAAAATAACTATAACAGTAATTTTATAGCTTTATATCGCTAAAATATAAAATTTTCAAGACAGTTTATGAATTCAGAATTAATTTTTTATCTCTTATTAATTTGCATAATGTCATAAAAGAGATTTTTGCTACAGTACATATTGTTGTATATATATATAGTTAATGGACGACCTACAATCATATATTAAAAGGAGAGAATTTTATTTATCCACTTCAAAATTAATTCTTATTTTCTTTCTTTCATCTTTATCCATTTTGAAACTAATTTTTATTTTTTTCTCTTTCACCTTTTTCATAACTAATTTCTATCTCTCACTTTCCCTTCCCTACATATGTGTTTAGGCATATTCTTACCTGCACTGGGTGTATATATACTCAGTGGTAGGATTTAAAACACAAGATATATGTTTTTTTTTATCAATTAAGTTAATAATATTTGGATTATGTATTTTAAATTTTACCATTGGGTGTAATGCACCCAGTATAGACAAGACTTTCCCATGTGTTCATATATCTGTATTTTTATTTTCTTAAATCTCTCTATTTTACCAAATTACTAATGAATGAAAAGATACATTCTCCTTGATAATAAATTTTAACTAAAAAAAATAATTTTTATAGCATTTAACTATAATTTTTTTCTTTTTTATCAAAATAAAATTATAATTTTTTATTGATATTCATCATATATTATAGTTAATTCATACAATTTTTATTGATAGGTTGCATTTAAATGTGAATAAAAATAGAAAATTTAAATTTTAATACCACCTTTAGAATATTAAACATGGAGTATTAATTTGTTAAGATTATATATGTGTGCATGTGTGTGATCAAAATTCTTAACTTTAAAAATGAAATCAATTTGTGAAAAAAACCCTGATCGACCCCCTTATAATGAACTAACCTAAGAAACTGCAATTCAAAACATAGCTAGAGAATTTTATTTTTCTTCTTGTTTCCTAGTTAGTAGTTTAATTTCAAAATTAAAAATTACTTAATTATTATATTTCTTTTCATCTTTTTATACCTCTAATTATAATGTCTATTACTATCATTAATTTTGTAAAAACCCATAGTATAACTCAATGTACTCGAGAGTTTCATTCAATTCTTTTAAAATACTTTTTTAACTCATATTTCTATTTAATTTGAAATATTATAGCTTTAAGAAATGGTGAAAGTTAATAATTCCTCTCTCTCTCTCTCTCTCTCTCTCTCTCTATATATATATATATATATATATATATATAGTTTTATTAATCTAATTTCAAGTGATTGCCTATTAATGGATTTAGTTTGATTATTGTATAGATACATTTCCTAGTGAAAATAAATAAAAAAAATTACACTATAGCAAGTAAAAACTTTAATTTTAGAATTTCCCTTTTAACTTTTGCTATTATTAATATTGTTGTTGTTGTTTAGAAAGAGAATAAATATATTACAATTTTAGAACTATATAATAATATAAATGATTTAGTAGTCAAAATGTAGTATATTTAGTAGAATACAATGAAATGTGATTATTTTATATATGTATATATTTTGAAGTTAGTTTAATAAAATTTAAAGCATACAAATTTTTTATTATTTATAGTAGTTTTGTTATTCAAAAATTATTTATTTTATTGTTAAATGAAACTTTATTATTAAAAATAATAGTTTGATTCAATTAAATTTAGTACAACATAAAAACTTAATAAATAGAAATATTATTGCTCAATAGATAAAAATTAAATTCTAGATATGTTTAAGAAAAACATAATTATTAAAAGAATATAAAAAATATAAAAAGACATCATGTAAGAGGAAAAAGAAAAAGTGTAATAAAATAAATAAAAAATAATACTAATAGTTTAAATTTTATAACAGATTATTTAGGTAGCAAGTTATTGCTATCAATGAATATAATTTAATTTTTATTCATAACAATTAAAAATTTAAGTTGTATATATACAACCATGTACACTGTAGAATAACTCCATACAAGAAGTTAAAATAACATATTTATATTAGAGTAATTTAAAATTTTAAATCTTTGACACATCTGCATCATATTAAGGGTTATCATGTTAAAAGTTAAGAAGCAATAGATATATTAGAAAATTATTAATTTATAAATTAGAGGAGTCCCAAATGATTTTGAAAAATATATTATTTTATAAATTTAGTGGAATTATGTGTTTAATATGCAGTTCTCAAGTCATAAGTAATGAAAAATGTTATTTTAAAAAAATTATTTTTAATGTTAGTTGTTTAAATTACCTATAATAATTAGAATAGATAACCTTTTTTCATTTTTGTGAATTAGATTTTGTTTCATAAAAAATGTCATTAAATTTATAAAATAAAATTGATCCAACAATGATTAAAGAAAAATAAAAACAAAGTAGTAAAAAGTAGAAAGCAGCTAAAAAAAAAAAGCAATAATTATAAATGAAATGGGTTGGAGAATTATTCGTCTTAAAGCATGTCATAGGATGATGCTAATAACTCTTGCTGTAGGGCAGCAATGAGTTTAAGCAATGACAAGGTTGTCATTATTATAAGATAATTAATCAAAATGGGTAGGAGAAAACTTTTCAACAATGTTTCATAGAATAAGCGTTACCTCAAAAGAAACTATTGAAAACTACTACAAATTAAGAATTCCCTCACCAAAAAAAAAAAAAAAAAAAAAACACACAAAAGAGTTTTTCTTAAGGTAGGTGTTTCTTGATGCTCTTTTTCTTTATTTCATACAATTTTTTGCCATACATATTTTATTTTCAATGGAAGGGTAAGGAGTTCCTATCAACATCCAATATATACTCAATAATTTCATTTCAGGAATAGAAGTCATATATATCACTAAACTTTTCAACTTTCAGTTACACACTACAACTTTTTAAGAGAAGTTACTTAAACGATCAAATTATACAAACTTTTAAAATGATTTTTATTAGTTTTATCCCTCAATAAAAATTGTTACTAGTAAATTTTAAAATTTATTTTTTTTACATTTCATTATCAAATTTTTAAGTAATAATAAAATACTATAATCTAATAAAAATATAATCTTTATGAAAAGATAATTATTATTTATTGATTTAAAAAATGATATTTTTATGTGATTTTAGAAAATTATTAAATATCCTCCAAAAAAGATTATATTAAAAGATTGTTAAAATTATAATTTAAAAAAATCTAAGAGTTAAAATTTCAGAAAAAAGGTTGGAATTTCATTCATAAAAATATTTTTTTTAGTTAAAGAATGTAATTACATAAGCAATTTTGATACACATTTAATTCCCAAAAAAATAATTTTTTTTGAGGAGAATAAAATTAATTTGTATACTTGCATGAGTTGTCATTAAATTAATTTAACTAGGAATATTGAAGAAAATAAAAATTCCCCAAGTTATTGTCTCCCACTTGAAAGGATTGAACCAAACCCTTGAAAGGGTCATTAGTAGTCGCTCTTGGGGGGAATATGACAATGAGTGTGTATCCAACAGGTGTAGGTTTCCAAAAAAGGAAAGATTCTTTGTTTTCTGTCTTTAAGTAGTGATTAGTTTGAGTTTAGAACAAAAAGTAGGGATTAATTTAATCTTAGCACCTACTACATTCTATCTAATTATTCAAATTAATTAATTAATTTCTATTCTTGGGGATTGACCCAAGAAAAATATATTTTTTAAAACTTTTGTTATTATTAGTTGTAGTGTGGTTGGACAGTTGCTTGAGAATGGATTAAAAAATAATTAAAAGATAATTAATTAATTGGTGGAAAAATAATTAGCTCACAAACTTTATCATAATAGTAGAAAAGAAATATTATATACAAAAAGGAAAAGGAAAAGCAACAGAAAGCAGTGGTGTAAAAGGACAATGGACACGCATTCCAATGCTAGGACCGCAATGGGCCATTGTCCTCGTGGGGTTCCGATTCTTTTTTTTTTTTTTGGACGAGGGGTCCGATTCTCTATTAACAGCAACAACCACCACCACCACTTTCAACGCTTGTTTGGTTGCATGCACGCCTGGGTTCATTATAACGTGCTTTAATTTAATGGTTAAAATATTGAAAAAAAATATTTTAGCGTTTGAATATATACTATTTATATTTAATTATTTAAAATTTTAAAAATATTTTAATATCATAATTATAAAATATAATTTTTGCAAATTATTATTAAATATAGAAAAATTTTATGGTTACACTTTTATTTTATTTTGTTTTAATCATCATTGAATAAAAGTGTATTTTATCATTTAATGGTGGTTATTAACAAAACATATTTTACATTGTAAAAATCAAAATAATCATAAAATGCACCTTAAATATAATACACCTGAATTTTATTTTTAATAATTTCATTTAAATTAATTATTTGTATCAATCTAATTTATACTTTTTTAATAATAATTGATTTAATATAATTATTTTTTTTTGTTGAGAACGATTGTTTAAATAATATAAAAATATATTTTTATAGTCAAAAGGACTTATTAAATTCATAATTAATTATCACTTTTTCACTCTAATAAAAAAATAAAATATATTATAATACACAAAAATTTTTAATAATATATATATATATATATATAATAATTGAATTTAATATAATTAAATTTTTTTTTTGAAAACGATTGTTTAAATAATATAAAAGTATATTTTTATACCACTCTTAAGAGATATAAAACAATAAAGAGTATAAATTCATCCTTTCAAATAATGCAAATTAGCAGTTTCTCACATTATAGGAATGGTCATTATTTTAGTGCTAGCAGGAATAATATTGACTGTTATTACTCATATGAACCTTATTCAAGGGATCTCCAATCACAAAGGTTGGGTTACCATCACTACCATTCTTAAATTGGCTTAAGTCTCATTCCCCTCGATGTTTTATAAATTAATTTTCTTCCTAGGGGTTTAGTCAAAGGATCGGCCAAATTCGCTTCTGACTTTACATAGTCAATTAATATTATTCCATCTTTCAACAGTTGTTTAACCATTTCATGTCTTAATCGAATGTGTCTATTTTTACTATTGAAAGCTTTGTTCTTTGCAATGGCTATTGTCGCTTGACAATCCCAATGTATAGACACTAAAGTGTTGGTTTCATACCCAATGGAATTTATGATAGAAAATTCCTTATCCACTCAGCTTCACTATCAGTTGACTCTAGAGCTACAAACTTTGATTCCATGGTAGATCTAGCAATGATGGTATGTTTTGTTGATTTTCAAGCTATAACACCTTCACCGATAGTGAATATATATCCACTAGTGGATTTTGTCTCATCTGAATATGAGATCCAGTTAGCGTCACTATATCCTTCTAATACAGTGGAAAATCCACTATATTGTATACCATAGTTTATGGTACCTCACATGTATTTCATTTGTCTGATTATTGCATTCCAATGATCAAGATTGAGATTATGAGTATATTTACTCAATATGCACACAACATATGCTATATTAGGTCTAGAAAAGTTCATTAAATGCATTAGACCCCCAATTATTTGAGCATATTCAGATTGAGAAATTGGGTCACCTTGATTTTTCTTTAAACTAAGTATTACCATTATAAGGAGTGGTCACAGGTTTTATGTCAAAATGACCAAACTTCTTCAAAAGTTTCTCAACATAATGATTTTGTGACAATATTGTACTATTGTCTCTCCTTATAATTTTAACACCCAGAGTGACATTAGTTTCACCCATGTCTTTCATATCAAATTGCTAAGCTAGAATATTCTCAAAAAAATAAAAATAAAAAAATAATTACTAAGTTAGAAAACTCTTGGTACTATGTACCAAATCAAGGCTTGTGCTAAATATAAGTATGTCATCCACATAAAGAGCTATGATCACACATTCACCATCAATAATTTTTGTATATACACATTTATCCATTTGAACAGATGAAAACCCATTACTCACTACAGTGTGATCAAATTTCTCATGCCACTATTTAGGAGCTTGTTTAAGACCATATAAAGATTTTTTAATTTGCAAACTTTATTTTCATTTTCAAGTGTTATACACCCCTTAGGTTGCACCATATATATTTCTTCTTCTAAATCTCCATTTATTTATTTTTTTTTTTAACATCCATTTAATGAATGAAAAGTTTATAAATAGAAGCCAATGCAATTAAAATGTGAATCGATGTAATTCTAGTTAGTGGAGCATATATGTCAAAATAATCAATATTTTTTTTTTGAATAAAACTTTTAGCTGCTAACCTAGCTTTGTATTTATCAATAGAACCATTAGGATGATATTTTCTTTTAAAAATCCATTTATAACATATTATTTTTGCTCCTAGAGGAAATCAACTAAATCCCAAGTTTGATTTTACAAAATAGATTCAAGTACAATTTTAATTGCTTCTTTCCAAAAAAGATGAATTAGAAGAAATATTGCTTTATAATAAGTTAAAGAATCATTATCTACAAGATAGGTGTAAAAATTATTTCCAAAACTTTTTTCTTTTCTAGGTCTTTTACTCCTCAAAACCATATCAGAATTATTAGTATTATCCACTATTAAATTATCCATGTTTGGATTATTCACAATAGTTAGTGCACGAGAAATCTTATCAAACAATGGAAAAATATGTTCAAAGAATTTTGCATTTTTTGTCTGAAAAATAGTATTGCATTCTAAAACATCACTTTTCAAAACAATAAATCTATATGCAGCATTATGATTAGCATAACCAATGAACATGCAATCAGAGGTTTTTGAACCTATTTTTCCTTTCTTAGATTCAGGCAACATAACTTTATTAAGACACCCCCAGACTTTTAAATATTTTTAAATTAGGTGCATGACTTTTCCATAATTCATAAGGTGTCTTTCCATTTTTTTTATGTGGGACTCTATTTTTTATATGACATGTAGATAAAATAGTGTCTTCCTATAAATTATCAGGTGCAGAAGAACTAATAAGTAAAGAATGAATTCATCATTTCTTTAAGTGTCCTTTTTTTTTTTTCAGCTACTCCATTTGATTCAGGTGAATAAGGGGGAGTAGTCACATGTATGATTCCTTTCTTTTTTTTTTTTCACAAAAATCATTAAGTAGAATGAATATATTCACCACCTCTATCTTATCTGATTCTATTAATCTTTTTATTTAATTGATTTTCTACCTCATTTTTGTAAATGATAAAACATATTGAAATCCTCATTTTTTTTTTGTTTAAGCAAATAAACTTTAGTATATCTTGAAAAATCATCTACAAATATCACATAATATTTTTTACCACCTCTAATTATAGTTTGTTTTAAGTCACCTAAATCTATGTGAATTAATCCTAATAGTTCTGATTCTCTAGTCACAAATATACAAGTTTTCTTTGTTAATTTAGCTTTAACACAAATTTCACATTTATTTATACATGTTGTATTAATTCCATTTATCAATCCTAAAGAATGCATTTTCTTAACATGGACAAAATTAACTTGTCCTAATCTAGTGTGCCATAAATCATAAGAATCAATCAAAGTAAGCAGAAGAAAATGCAATTCCATTAATAACTTTCACAACATTGACTACAAATAGTTTTTTATTATAATAACCTTTTTCTCACAAATGTATTATGTTTGGTCATCACAAATTGGTTAGATTCAAATGAAAATTTAACCCCAACTTTCCTAAAAGAGCCACAGAAATTATATTTGCTCTAATATTAGGAACATGTATGATGTCATTCAAAGACAAAAGTCTTTCCAGAGGTGAGCTTCAAAACAAATTTTCCTTTTCCCATCACTTGAGCAGTGCTAGAATCACCAAGACAAATCACTTATTCTCCATTTCCTACAAGTGTGTAAAAAATGAAGGCATCTTGATTTGCACAAATATGTCTTGTCGCTCCCAAGTCAACCACCCATTCTTTTACATTAGCCATTAAGTTGGCTTGTGAGATAACAACACCTATTATTCCATCTCCTTCCACCAAGTTAACTTTTGGTTTAGGAGGTTTACATTCTTGACTCTTTTGCGACGTTGAGGTGCATGATGTCCTGATTTTCCACAAACAAAGCAATTTCCTTTTTTTTTTTTTAAAGTACAGTTAATCATTTTAGCCTTGTATTCAAAAGAATTATTTTTTGTATACCTTTTATTTTGAGCCATGTTATCTTGCACCAAGTTTGCTTTGGAGGTTAGTTCCTTAGCTTTAAGACTTTTCACCTTCTTTTGATTTATATCTTCAATGATTATGTGGGTGAACAGATCTGCCAAAGAGAGTTGCTTTTGTTTGTGTTTGAGTTGTTGTTTGTAGTTATTCCATGAATTAGACAACTTTTCAATGAGTACACCCACAACATATTATTTAGGAAAGATAATGTTTACAGCCCTCAAGTCCTCTAATAGTTTATAGTATTCATTGATTTGCGACTAGATGTCCTTGTCCTCCACCATGTAGTTTTCTACCATAAACTTTTGCTTCCTAACATCTTCGGCGGTATACTTAGTGATCATTGATGACCATATTGTTTTAGCTTCATTGTAAGCACAATAGACATCAAAAAGTTCGTTAGATAGAGTAGACAGTAAAGTATGACAATAAACCTTATTGGCATATATCCATGGCTCATAATTATTCTCATTCTTGTCATAAAAAAAAGAGTCCATGCAACCCCATGCATATCAAGGGTTGAATAAACATGTTCCTGCCATCTCTTGAAGCTCTCAGCTCTAAATATTTCGATCTTAGAGACATACAGAAATTGTTTAGCGTATGAAATAGGAGATAACATTGGATACAAAATGTAACTGAATTGTAAAATTGGTCTTGGATCGGGCTTCGCTTATATCTTGCGCGCATGGGAGGGGAATTCACTTGTTTTCACTATAAATGACTCTTGATCCATTTCTCATGCATGCGAGACTTCCTTCCATATCTATCCTTAACAAGTCCAACAACTTAATTACATTAATAAACAATAAAACTAATTTATATCTTAACAATGTTGGATATTTTTGAAATATTCACAACATGTACTACTATCACTACAAAAAAAAAAGTGATTTTAGGGGACCACTTTAGGGGATAAAGTAAAATATGCCGTCCTCTAATATTTTATTTAATACAATAGAGGACGATTAATTTTAGTATCCCCAATTCTTCTTAATTGATAGAATAGGGGACGGTTGTTTAATAGAATAGGAGATGATTAATTTTAACGTCCCCAATTTTTCCTAATTATGGAATAGGTGATGGTTGTTTAATAGAATAGGGGATGATTGATTTTAACGTCCCTAATTCTTCTTAATTGATAGAATAGGGGACGGTTGTTTAATGGAATAGGGGATGATTAATTTTAACGTCCCCAATTTTTCTTAATTATGGAATAGGAGACGGTTGTTTAATAGAATAGGGGATGATTAATTTTAACGTCCCTAATTCTTCTTAATTGATAGAATAGGGGACAGTTGTTTAATAGAATAGGGGACAGTTGTTTAATAGAATAGGGGATGATTAGTTTTAACATCCCTAATTCTTCTTAATTGATAGAATAGGGGACGATTGTTTAATAGAATAGGGGACGATTGTTTAATAGAATAGGGGATGATTAATTTTAACGTCCCCAATTTTTCCTAATTATGGAATAGGGGATGGTTGTTTAAAACATTAGGAGATGATTAGTTTCAAAGTCCTCAGTTCTTTGTGATTGATGGAATAGGGGACAATTATTTAATAAAATAGGGGATAATTGATTTTACTGTCCCCAATCTCTAATACCTAGTTAAATAATAAACCAAAACCTATTTTTATTTCACTCCCTCCTCTCATAAACTCATGTTGTCTTTTTTTTCCAGAAAAAAAAAAAACACTTCACCGACCTTCATCAGTTACCTCCACCCATCTACACCAATGAAGGTGCCATTAATAATTGACTGATTTTATGGAATGTGACTATGGGAGGAAAAGTGAACGTCGATGGCATAAACCCTATACTTG
>CATIWK010529139.1:0-10979 GCA_949634005.1 Mallotus japonicus
CACCTTCTCTCTCTAAATTCTCTCTCAACCTATCCTAACTTAAGCATCGGAGGGTTTGTGGGGGAGACCCCACCTCTCACCTTGCCCCTTTGTTGGTTGCTTGACATACAGGACTCGGAGGTTCCAGATTCAAGTTATCAGTAAGGATGTCAATGAGTCAAGCTGCCTACGAGTAATTCGATATTTAGCTCGATAAAAACTCATTCGATCTCGTATATTGAAACTCGTTTATTAAATGAGCTGAGCTCAAATTATACAAAGCTCGGCTCGTGAAGCTCGCGAACAAGGTTGAATAGAAGCTCGTGAGTTAACTCGTAATTTTAATATTTTATAATTTGATTTTAGATATATAACATATAAATTCATTGTAAAAAATATTTTAAAAAATTATAATTTTTATTAAATATATTGTAATTTATTTTAAATTTTAATATATAATTTTAATTTATAGTTTACATTTTTTTTAAATTTCTTTAGGTTCATTTAAGTTCGCGAACAGCTCGTGAACACTAATTAGGATAGCAAGTTCGGCTCGAGCTTGGTTCATTTATAAACGAACCAAGTCCGAGCTAGCTAAAGCTCGGTTCGGTTTGGCTCGATTACACCCCTACTCCTGAGTCAATCTATATCCATCTCAAAAACCTTTCAATTAATTACTCTCTCCAATCATTTATATCTGTCACTTTAGAGAATTTCATTTGAACTAAGAAACAATTAATTAGTCTTAAATTTAGGAAAAAATAAATTGAAAGACTAAAATATCTTTAGTTTTAAATTCAATATAAGGTGGATAACTTTTAAATTGTATTAAGTATTTATAACTTTGAATTGATAAGAATAAGGGTAAAATTGATAAAAAAAAAATAAAAATTTTATTGATTGTATAAAAGTGATAATTAAATAAAATTTCACATCTTCTCTAAAGTGACAGATATAAAAAAACTAAGAGAGTAATTAATTAAACCTAATTACGCACTAATCATCCGTGTTGTGTACGGATTTTTTGCAACCAAAACAAATGTTTTCTTCCTCCATTAATATTAAATTAATTTCCTTTAACAGCTAAGCATGTAATAATAATAATATGTATATATGTGTGTGCTTAATCTATATACTTTTGGTTAACAGCTAAGCACACTTTGATTTTGAGGCTCTTAAGTAAAATAATTAGATGTGTTTTATATATATATAAATCTCATTCTCATGAGCTTTTCTTGTTTTAATTACATTTTTTGTTTTATTAATTTTTGGGTGTCTTTTCAACTTAGATTAGGATAAATTACTTGAGATGCTGTTGGGGCTACAATGGACAATTTATTAATTTAATTGATCCCTTTTGTTTTGTTTTTTCTACTAACTCCAATGGAAAATAATTCATAGATTGTGGCATGCTCATGAGTTATTTTCTAGAAAAGCTCATGAGTGATTAACTTTTTCTTTAGCCTTCATAATCAAATAAAATATTAACATGCTTAATTAGATTTTATTTCAATACTATTTGTTCTGAGGTAAGTGGCATAATCGGTGTGAAATAGCCATTTAATATAAAAATTTAAGTTATAATTAGATGAATTTTTTAAAATATTTATAACACCATATTTATTCTAACTAGTACAATTTGAGCCGGATAGAATTAAAAAGAATAAAAATTCTATACAACATGACTAAAATTCAATTAAGCGAAAACAACCTTTTTTAGTTATTTTTTTCTTTGAACAGAAAAGAGAATTCAAATATCATTTAAGCGAGAGCAGACACGATTTTGTACAATACTACTCAAATTTAAAACATCGTTTAAATAGGAACAACTCTTCCAGCTATTATTTTTTTAATAGGTAAAAAGATCCGAAATGAATTAAAAGTGTGGATAACTTTCTATGAAGCACCAACATTTCAAATAGGATGAAATATTCGTATATGACACTTTTTGGACGCCGACATATATCCAACACGTACAGTTGGACACGTGTCCGATATAGCTGGACACGTGTCCTATTATTTTATTATTTTTTTTTTATTTTTAGGATACGGAAAGGACACGGCTGAGAGCCTGAGATACATATAGGACACAGCGGGGCTAAATTTAAAATTATAAAATATGATAAGGACCATTTTTTGTACAAATCATGTATATTGGCCACCTTTTATGTATGTCTTATATATGACAATGATAGATAATTAACTAAATATTTATAATAAGTGTTTAAATTGCATGAATCTTCTATTTTATCACACTAACTTCATTTTTTTTACGAATCATCTTTATATAATAGAAAATAATACATATTTTATATATGTGTGTGTGTCCAGTCTGTATCATGTCCTTAAATTTTAAAAATCATCATATCGCCGTATCCGTATCGTATTATCTCCGTATCTCGTGTCCATATCCATGTCCGTACTTTTTAGATAACTTCTTTCAACTGTGAATTTTTTATTGAAGTAAAAATTGAACTTTTAACCTATTAATATTTTAAAAGAGATATATATAACTAAATTATTCAATTTCCAATCCCTTTTAGCTATGAAATTTTAAATATATATACCATTCTAATTTTACTTTTATAAAAAAATTTTCAATAGAGAAATTATATAACTTAAATTTTGATAGACTGTACAAATAAAAGACAGTTCTTCTCTTTTAAATTGATAATTACATGAATTATAAAGGCAAAATTTTAAGGGCGATGAAGAACTCTTTCCTCCTTAACTAATTAATATATGCTTATTTTTATTACTATTTCTAAAATTTGATTGATTATTTTTTTATTTCTCATAAATATATAAATTTCTTAATTTAAAATGTTGGTTCCGTCACCAAATATAGCTAAACAATATTTAACTAGATTAGATTATTAAAATATGTTATACAAGATTGTAGAGTGTTGGATATCAAATTTGATAGCTGATTTAAACACGGTTATGCTTTAATAATTAGTCAAATTAAGGTTAAATAATTATTGATATTTTAGCTGAGTCAGAATCCCACTACCAAGTTGGGCCTAAGAGGCTAAGCATTTCGTCAAGGCTCTTACATCTTATTCCTCACTTTTATTTATTTATTTTCTTAAGTTTATTATTCCTCTTGATGAAAATAGAAATTAATTCCAGAATTAGAATGATTTCAAGATCTTAATTGCACTATCTATATCTTCATTTCTTCATCTCAAAGATTGTCTTTGCAGCATCTATGATACTGATTGATCTTTTGTAAGTTGCCTGATTCTTTATCTTCATAGAATGAATTATTTCTCTTATCTAGTTGCCTCAACTCAACCACTAAAATTTTCTGGATTTATTTATCTGATTATCCTCAAATTTAAGAGCTATCATTAAAATTTATAATCTTATATATTTTATCCATAAGTTTTTTTTTTTTTACCTGAACTACCAGTATCTAGAACTCACTGAATTCTTACTAATTCGGACTCGGACAGGACCATAAAAGCGTTTATCTATAAGTTAATACAATAGGCATATGTATACTTGTTTTATCATGAAGAAAAAAACAGAAATGATTTGATTTTGTTCATTGAAATATTTATTCACCGTTTAAAGTTGGATTAATATATCTGCAGCCTCTTAAATTCAACATATTTTAACAATTTGTTCTCTAAACTTATAAATTGATCATTTTTATATATCGAATTGTCAAAAATATTACGAATAAATACTTTTCAATCAATTTACATGTTTAAACAGTTTCGTTTCAATTTTTTTAAGAAGTTTATTTAAACACTTTACATAAAGTTAAAAGTATTGATAAATTTTTACTTTTAATAAATTGAAAAATTTAGATAATTTGTTTATAAATTAAAGTGGTAAACGGTAAAAAAAATGTATCAAGTTAAGAAAGCCATTGATCTCTTAATCATTTAAAATTATAACAAATTAATGACAAATGATCAATAAAATTAGTCTTTTTTTTTTTCACTTCTAGGGAGAGGGAAACTCGAACCAAATTCCCTTTTCATACTGTCGTACATGCCTTAGAGTGCTTGGATAAGCAATGAAAGTTATATTCAAGATCGTATAATATGAACTTCAATTCTATTCAACTTTCAATTAAAAAAAAATTATAAAGTAAAAATTTTTAAGCTACATATTCTGAAAAACCAGTGGTAGATATTAATGAGGTAGGTCAGCAAAGAGTTGAGATAACAGATAACACAGAACATTTTGAACTAAAATTGCTGACTTACGATTCTTCTTCATGGGGTTGACTGTATCTATCAAGGAAGGTAAAAAGAAAATTCGATAAAATAAATTAAAGATCAGACATCACAAACGAAATAAAAAAAGTTTATGAATTGTGATTGGGATGAACTCAAGAACCAATATCAAATTAATTCAAACTTTGACCGTACCTGTAAAAGAGCCATAAGAACCCTTGTCCAATAGGACTTATTGGAATGATTTTGTTAATAGTGGGGACCTAATTACTCTTTTTGTGCCTCACATGTTGTTCAGTTTGCTGAATATGGACTCCATTGCCATTGGTGATTGCCTACAGAAATATCAAACCCCAATTTGTAGGATGCATGTCAAATGTGTTTGTGGTTGGAAGTGAACTGTTTTTTTTTTCTTTTTTCTTCTTTACCTATAAATATTACCACAGTAACAATACTTAAAAGAGATTTAAAAAATCATGTCATAACTATGTACAACATAATGAAAAATATATAATAGTGTTTACCATTTTTGAAATTTTACCGATTAAACTGATATTATTATAATATGATATTTATCATTTTTATAATTCTGACTAAATCAAACTGGATTAATCAAAATCCGTTAAACTTTGCTAGTACGTATTTTAAACCAAAAATATATAACATGAATATATTATATTTAATATTAAATAATTAGAATATGTTCTATTATTTAATATTAATAAATAAATATTATATTTTTATTGATTTAATATAAAAACGTATCAGGAATAATTTAAATATATCAGATTTAATTCAAACACATAAGTAAGTAACTTACGTTTGCCATTACATATTTTCCTCATTTCATCTGTGTAAGCAGCTAGCTAGGCAGCAATAATTCGAACCACTTTTCCTGTGGAAACACATCTTTCTTTCACATCAAAAACATTCTAAAACAAAAGTGTGCATATGCACCAAACTTCTTGGCCGTCAAATTTCAATCTCTTGGGCTGTTGTGCACTGCCGACTAATCTCTCAAAATGTTACCTTTTACTTAGACAATGTTTGCTGACACTAATTAAAAGTTTCTAAAAAGCCTAAAGTTTTCTTTGGATATGATAATTAATTAAATGTTCTTTTTTGGTTCATTCTAATCCTTTGCTTAATCACTTATTAATTAGTAAATTAATCTGTGAGTTGGGCTCAATCATGCAGGTTCTTTTACCCTTTTCTTGACCCCAGTACTTGATCATGCCGCCCCCTATTGCCTCTCTAATAAGCATACTTTTTGACCATTTATGTTTTGAGATCATGCTCTAATTATGGTCAATGGGTCAACTTTTGGGTTGCCCTCTACTCTTGTTATTAGTTTGAAACACAATTTGGGTAGGGATACATTATTATCACGCAAACTACAGTGGTCACGTTTGATTTATTTTTAAATTATTACTCCGATTTTCACATGGTTTATAATTGAATCAGTCCGTTTACGGTATACACCTATCGTCTCGTCCCTTTTACAAACGATACAATCGGTAAAAAAAATAAAATAACTCTTGAATATAAATTTTTTTTAAAAAAATCACTTATTATTAGAAATAAAGCTAAAAAATGAGATAAATTTTTAACTTCAAACAAATTTCAAATTTATTTTGTTACACATACTAAAATCAATAATTGTTTGCATCCGCTAGTAGGAGGTTGTTCTTATTTTAATAACATTTTAAATTCAAATCATAATATATGTAATCGTATTAAATTAGTTATTAAAATATTTTTATCATCCTTATAGCTTCGTTGAAATCGAAAAGAATTAGTTACTGAGAGTGTGATATTTTATTGAGTTTAACAAATACAAGAGTTACCCATATCATATGATTTGATGACTAGAAACTTGTCTTATTCTTTCAATTGGTGTGACAAAATGTAGATGTGGTGCCAATGCGCACTAGCTGGGCATGGCATGCAACTCCCAACTCCAACAGGCAACAAGTATGTAGTAAAGAGATTTCACTTTCACCACTTTTAGAGAAGGGTAAATGATGCTTTCAATCATTTTCATGCTAGCAATTAGTGGAGAAATGCAACTTATTTTGGTACTTGATATCAATTTAGACTTAATCCCCACTTTTTCTCTTCATTAATCCACAAAGGTATTGATTCCCTTCTAGGTAAAAAAATGCTAATTTTTGGATTATATCAGTAATTAGGCAAAGAGTTTATGTACTAATAACGTTGGCCTCAATTGAAACATTTCATGGTTTATTGACTTCTAATCAATGTGGGAGAGTTATCATCAGTATTTGACAGCATCATTCAATACCTAAAACAGGATTAGGGTCAAAATCTAAATGATGAAAAGAAAGCAACATTGTTGTTTTCAAAAATAAATGTTAACTATTCAAGAAAAATATCATATAAATTTCTTTCTATCACTTTTTTTTTTCAATTTTACATTTATTAAATTATTTTTTTTGAATTATACAAAACGCACAAACGGATCAGAAATAGAACATACTCTATTAAATTAATTTAGAAAAATATGTATAAATAAATTTTGATTACAAACTCGCAGAATTACAGTTCTATAAGTAACTCTTAAGATTGATTATTAATGAAAACTCCAACATTGTTGACGAACTTATGACTTATAGCTAAGAGCTTGAGCCACTCGTGGTGGAAGACCATATAGAATAGATGGGTCGATGCTGAGTTGACTCGAGAGTGTAGCCCTAATAGGTTAGGTAAAAATTTAGGCCAAAGGGTTAAATTTGACTCTTAATTATATTTTGAAGTTACTATTGAATTTTAATTTTTTTTTATAATAGAAATTTTTTCTTTTAAAATTAAATCACATCAAACCTTATGAAGAGGGCTGTAAACGAGCTCTTAGTATTCGGTTCGATAAAAGCTCGTTCAAATTTATATATTTAAGCTGGTTTAGTAAAACGAGTTAAGCTCAAACTATATAAAATTCAGCTCGTGAAGCTTACGAACAAGTTCGAATAGAAATTCGCGAACCAGCTTGTAATTTTAATGTTTAATACTTTGATTTTAGATATATAATATATAAATTCTTATTGTAAAAAATATTTTAAAAAATATATTATTAGAATAAAATTATAATTTTTATTAAGTATATTATAATTTATTTAGTAAATAATTTATTTTTAATTTTTAATGCATAATTTTAATTTATAGTTTGTATTTTTTAAAATTTCTTCAAGCTTGATTAGGCTAGTTTAAGTTCATAAACAACTCACGAACACTAAGTGACATAACGAATTCAGCTTGATTATAAATAAACCAAGCCCGAGCTAGTTAAAACTCGACTCGATTACACCCCTACTTATGAACCTTTAAAATATCTTTTATATCGTTATTATCAATACTTCAGTTAGTTTTATACATGCAACCCACTAACCAAAAAAAAAAAAAAGAATTATAATATCTAAATAATAATGTACAATATGGGTCAGCCATAGATCTCCAATTACCAAATCTAATACTCAAGGAAAGGTAAGAAATTATGATCAGTGTGAAAACATAATTAATGTTCCTATGAGTTAAACTGCACATGTATAGGCTTATTGGTGTCAAAATCACGTTAATAACTTGTTACAAATATATCTCAACCTTTAAATCTTAGCAAAACATATCCTAATTTGATAAATTAGTTGCAATTTAGTACAATAATTTGGCCAAAATTAACATAATTTTGACTAGAATGTAAAATATACTAAAACTGTAAATAATTTGCAAAATTAGAACATTACTGTCAAATTTTAAAGGTTATAATAAATTTACAATAAGTCACTTCAGATTGAATCATAAAAACTTTCTTTAAGAAGCAAAATTTTTCAATAACTTATTTCACCATACATAAGACTCAAATTAAAGGAGTTTCTTATTAAGAGAATCTAAATCTAAATGTCTAACTACTTGCATCTATATAATTTTTAAGTCTAATGCATTCATGCAACAAGCTAGACTGGAATAAAATTAAGTTAAAAGATCCCAATTCAAAATAAATTTATGAGGAAGTGAGATTTTTTTGTACTGTTAGTTAAATTGATAGGTTTGTTCAAAAAAAAAAATTTGATAGGTGGATTTGGATTTATGTTGTTATTAATTATTTTAAATTTAAATTTAATTTTTTGAACAATAATTTAATTTTAATTATTAGTATTACAAGTGTGAGCTAAATTTATATTCAACGGATATATTTAAATAATTTTTTTAAAGAAAAAATAAATCATTCATTCATGAAAATAAAAAATGCATCTTGATAGAAATATAATATATATTATAAGAGTACAATTAAGAAGTACCAAAATAAAGTTTCACTATTGTAAAATTTTTTGCCGTTATTCTTCAATTACGTTGATAGAACTCTTTTAATTTGTAACTCGGTGATATTTACGCTCCACTCGGCGACTTTAATTAATCACAAATCAACTCTTCAATCTTTAAATGAGTCAGATTATAAAAAATAACAGAATTTTGACAATGGAAAAATATTCAAATTTCATGAAGGAATCAAATCACATAAAGGGTAAAAACAATTCTATGATGGAAGATTCAAAATTTCTGAAAATACAAAAATATAATAAAGAATCAACTACTGATTTAAAAGATGATTTACACTAACAGAAAATGAAAAAAAAAATTGAGGAAAAATTAAAAAAGAAAAAAAGAGAACAAAGACGATTGGCATATTTAAGTTATTAAGTGTGCAAATAAGTGGAATAATTGATAAATTTATTATCTTAAAATATATAATTTAAAATGGTGTACGATCCATAATTGTCCCAGCATTAGTGACTACTTTATGAAGTAATTTTTATAATGATTTGGAAAGTAAATTTTATATGACTTCATCGTGATGATATGGCCAGCCCGCCTAGGCCATCTCTCCACGGGTTGGCACCCATGAAAAGGGGCGGTTCGTTACCCCACCCCCCCTCCCCCAATGAAAAAAAAAAAAAAATCGTGATGATATGGATTCCTCTGTAGCTCCCACCAAAAATGACTAGTTAATTAAAAATAAACAAAATATTAGATGACTTTTTTTTTTTTTTTTTTTTTTGAAACAAAACAAAACTTCATTACTGCAAATCAAAAGATAGAGCTTGAACAATAAAATGAGGGGGATGGTTAAACCATTCCCTAATGCCTGACATAGAATTCGCACTCCTTGCTAGTAAGTGAGCGACCGAATTCGCAGACCTATAAACAAACCTCAACTGCATATTGCCAAACTGGCTCAAAATATGCTTACAATCATCAAGAATAATGCTAAATGAAGTGTGACCATCTTGACTCCTAAGATCTTCAACCACCTGCTTACAATCAAGCTCAACAATAATGTTGTCTAAAGCTAAATTTTTTAACCAACTTAAAGCTTCCCTGACTGCAATTGCTTCTGCCTCTCTAGGAGCAACACACCCATCTAGCTTTTGAAGAAACGCAGCAAGGAAAAGGCCTTTATCATTTCTAAGAGAACAGCCGACACCCATGCTGTTGGATGAAGAGAAAGTAGCAGCATCTATATTGGCTTTAATCCAACCTGTTGTAGGTTTGGTCCATTTCAAGTCACCTTCACATAGATTCAGATTGGTATCATTCATGTCAGATAATGTGGATTGAATTCTTTGCCATTGAGACAAAGCATTCCCTGCAGAGTTAACAATTGATGAAGCAGAATTAGATTTACAATGCCAAACAATAGAATTTCTGTTATGCCAAATCTGCCAAGCCAATATAACTATAACGCAGCAAGAATCCAAAGTATTTGCTTTGAACATTTCAGATAACCAAGAAACAAAAGAAGGCAAGCCAGAAAATAATCTTCCCATAGCCGCTATTCTCCAACAATTGAGAGCAACTGGACATTCAACCAAAACATGCAGAATTGACTCATCCGCACCCAAACAAACAGGACAGGAGCGGGAGATATGCACTCCTCTAGTGTTAAGAAGAGTAGCTGTAGGTAAACAATTAGAGCATGCCCTCCAAATAAAATTCTTAACCTTGCTAGGGACTTTCAATCTCCAAATTCGACGCCAAATGAAATTATCTTCATTGTGAAAGTCACCAGTAATCAATCTATAACAGCTTTTGACAGTAAATTGACCATGAGAATCCTTAGGCCAGATTAGTTCATCCTTTATACATCTATTACTCAATGGAATTTTAAGAACAAGATCACGATCTCTTTCGTTGAAGATATCAGCTAGCACTTCTGTATCCCAACTTCTGCCATCCGGGGACATGAGACTTGACACCGTGATGTTTTCAAGGTCATGAACTAACTCGGTTGTAACTTTTGGATTGTCCTCATCCGGAAGCCAGGCATCATTCCATACTGAAACATCGATACCATTTCCAATTCTGAATCTGCTACCTTTTTGAAGGATGTCCCTAGAGGCCCATATACTACGCCACACAAAGCTAGGATTATGACCCAATTTGGAATTAAGGAAATCAGAATTTGAGAAATACTTAGCTTTAAAGAAACGAGACACAAGCAAATTAGGGAATTTAATGAAGCGCCAGGCTTGTTTGCTAAGCATAGCCAGATTAAAGTCCCTTAATTTTTTGAAACCCAGACCACCTTGAGATTTCGGAAAACATAGACGATTCCAAGAAAACCATCTAATACCTTTAGCATGAGGACCATTACCTTTCCACCAGAAACCATTCATCATCCTTTCTATGTCTTCGCAAAGATCCTTGGGGAAAAGAAAAACATTCATTGCGTAATTTGGGACTGCTTGAGCTACGGTTTTGAGAAGGATTTCTTTACCAGCTCTGCTAAGAATT
>CATIWK010529237.1:0-14629 GCA_949634005.1 Mallotus japonicus
ACTCATATGCAAGAAAGAGCCTTCTTCCTCCTTAAGAAATGAGCTCTCTAAGCTTGTTTTTCTCCTTCTCCTTAAAAAACGTTTTCTCTTTTTCTTTCAGAGCTCTCCCCTCTGTTCTTCCTCCCTAAGTCTTCTTTATAGTTCCTCTTGGCTGCCTCATTCTCTTCTCTCTCCTTTTAATCCCCCCAAGGCCACCTAACCTCTCCCATCACCCCCCAAACCTTTTTCTTTTCCCCAAGTCTCCTCTAATCCACTCATTTTTCTCTCAAAAATTGAAATTTTTCATGCTGAAGTAGAGGGTGGGGCATGGGCCCACCATTTCTGCCATTTACATGATGTATTTAATGCAGCATGCAAGTGGCTGCCGAAGTGGCGATCGCCTCCTCACTTGGCAAGGGCCCGCAATGGGCCTAAGGGCCAGAGTGTTTGGTTTGGGCCTGGACGAGCTTGGCTTCCTAAGTCCACTTTTAAAGAGTTTCAGGCTTCTTTCTTGCATTCAATTCTCGTTCTCATCATCGGGTTTTGTTGCGGGCCTGCTAAACCGAGCACCCACAGTCCGTCCCCTGTCGCGGGCCAACCGAACCGGGTGTCAACAGTTTGCCCCTTTGGTTTTTTGAAAAAGAACAGCACACATACATTTGAATTTTTCAAAAAAGCAACACACACAACATATAAAAAGAATAACAACGACATACCTTGCTCTCAAGCGTCACCCGAGAGACAAGTCCTTCGACTTGAAATGCAACCGTGATCTTAGGGTTTTACTGGCCCACACAGTTACTCAACACTTACAGACTTCGGGAATTCAAACCTGAACAGTCATTTTGCTAACTGTGATTTTCGGGAACTCTATCAAGCCCGACTTCGTCACTGATGGGAAACTTTAAGTTGATACGGGAATTCGCTGTCGTCTTCGGGTTTTCCTAGCCCGACAATCCACTCGATGATCCAAACTTCTAAGGTTTTCTTATTTCGAAGAGTCTTTCGATGATCCAGACTTCGGGGATTCAAACCCGAACAGTCCATGACTGGCATCCCTTTAATTCTAATACGGGCGCTCGCACCTTTATCCTAGGTTTCCCAGCCTTGGAGGCAGTCCTTTTTTCCTGATACGGGAACCCACGCCATCAGTGTGTTCGGGTTTTCCTGGCCCAAGTCCCTTCAGTACTTTCGACGCAGGAATCTCGCGCCCTCATACTCGAGTTTTCCTGACCCAAGCGGCAGTCCATGTTTCTCTGATGCTGCGACCAGATAGTCCTGCTGATACCATGATCAGACAATTCCTACCTTGACTGATGCTATGATCTGTCAACTCATACTGATGCTGTGATCAGACAATTCTTCGTAACTGAAACACACTTATTTGATAAAAGTTAAACATAACCTCCTTCTTTCGGGAACTCCGCCCGTCCAATCACTCGCCTCGACAATTCTAATAATTACTCTGCTTTCAATAAAATTTTCGGGATTCACCCGAAACAACCTCATTCGTATATTTCATTTATTATCATTTTCATAAAAATTCCTTTTTTTTAAAGCTATATAAGGGCAAAACCCTTTTCTTTTTTCACTTTTTCACCTTTCTCCTTTTTCTTTTCATCTCTTCCCCTTTTCATCTTTTCATCTTCCTGCGCTCATAATTTTCAATGGCCGATGAGTGAACACCCCCTTCTCCTATATGGGACCTCATCCCACCTGCAGTGCAGGCTCCCCACAGTCTCGGGTTTACCAGGGACGCCACCATCCCTCTCCTTGCTGATCTAGGGTCCCACATTTGTTACTGGGCATCAGGAGAGGTTAGTACCCTAATCTCCTCATTTTTTCTTTATTTTTCCTGCAAAATACATTGGGTAAATGATTAGTATAGGTCCCTTAATCATTTAGGACTAGAAATATGGTCAATTGCATGCATCATTGTGAATTTTGGCAAAAAAATGATCACAGGCCGCTCTTCGCACTGAAGGGGCGATCGCCTCCTTGCCTGGAGGCGATCGTCTCCTTACGAGGAACAATCGTCGCTTTGCACCTAGGGACTTCGTCCCTTGGCCAAGGGGCAATCGCCTCTTGGCACAAAGCAATCGTCTCTTGGCCAAGAGGCGGTCGCCCCCTAACCAGTCTGGCCTATTTTTCTGGTTTTTCTTTTGCATTTTCTTGACTTCAGGCATGCTCTAAATACAATGTATTTAATTCAACTTCCCTATCTCATTGCAGACTGATGCAACTTTACTTAAGGGTGCAGGGAACTTCCACGAAGCTTGGGCCTTCTATAACGAGTTGATTGATGATCAGTGAGACCGAATTCAGGAGACCGGCTTTGAAGACTTCTTCCTCTCTCTTATAGAGGAGCAGGGGAAGACAGACTACCAGCCTTTGCATACTATGATGGAGAGGTGGTTTAACACCACTCACACCTTCCATCTCCCATTCGGGGAGCTTACTCTGGACCCCATTTCATTTGCTGCTATCACGAGGATTGCTTGTACAGGAGACCCTGTCCCCTTTGATGCGAGCCTCTATTAGATGTCTCCCAAGAAGCTGACCTATATCGAGTGCCTCATAGGCATGGTCCCGGAGATGAAAGGGACGCACACTATTAAGCATGACTCGATCCGGGCTTTCTATACACTGGAGAGGACTACAGAGATGACTTCCCTGATGCAGATAAATCAGGTGGTGAGAGCGTTCCTGCTCTATCTTTTTGGCATCACCTTTTTGGCTGACACTGCTAGCTCACTGGACCTGATGTTCATCATGCCTCTACGGGACTTGGACAGGGTCTCTTCTTTTGGCTGGGGTGGCTGTGCTCTGGCCTACTTGTATAGGAGCATAGATGAGCTCGTCCGTGGAGCTAAGAGATTTTACAGCTTCTGGCACGCAGTTCTGGTGAATTCCCTGTACTCTCCCCTTGATCCTTTTAGATAATTATTTTCTGACACTAACTAATAATGCTTCTTTGATAAGTCTGGGCCTTGGAGCTAAAGCTGGTCGTTGCAGTGATGAAGGTGGGGGTGACTTCCCAGCTTTCAGCAGGTGGGGTGCTAGCCGAGCATTGAAGAAGCACCTGACTCGAGTGCATATTCACCGACTGCACCTGAACTCGCTGACACAGGATGCGGTACCTACAACATTTATAATAGTGTTAGTAAGCTTGTGAATTTAACTCACTTACCTGTCGATCTCTTTCTTTTGTAGATCAAGAATGACTTGTGGGGACCAACAGACAGGTGGACTGCAGAGATGACTCGATCTAGGCCTCTGTCCTTGAGGAGAGTTTTGCTCCATGGGCCAGGCTACCGAATCTGGTACCTTGGTGAGCGGGTACTGAATTGGCATCGCGGCATTGGGGCGAGACGCGTCCCTAGACCTCCTCCCAAGAGTATGTTCTGGACTCACGAGCTAGAGGGTGAGATCTCAATCGGGCCTTTACTGAGGTGCTTGCTGTAGATCGCACTATCTGGCATAAGAGCGGGTATAGGGATTTCGTTCAGACTCATCTCCTACGGACGGTTCCCTTGTCTGATGCTTCTACATCTCAGGTACATTCTTGATACCACTCTTTGCTTTTGAGATTATCACGTACTGACACAATTTCATATTTCTAGGCTGCAGCTCGCGCACCTACCCCGTGAGCTAGGCCAGAGTTCTGAGAGAGAGAGCCTCAGAGGTTTCGTTTTGATGCTAGTGTAGAGGGCACCTCGGCCGCAGCTGAGCGGATGGGACCACCTGATACCCCCAGCCCGCTAGTGGTTGCTAGCAGTCTGGTTTACACTTTAGACCCCCTGGTTTGTTGTTGGGTTCCTTCGGGGGAGTTATCCCGTCAGTTCCTGACCTTGGATGACAGTTTGAGGCTTGCTTGCGTCCTTGAGGGAACCACTCATGTAAGTTTAGCCCTACCTCGTGTTCTGCATCATTCTTAACCTGTTTGTTAATACTGAAATTTCATTTGCACCTGTAGATTCCTTTAGCTCAAGGTTAATACATGTACCACTTGATAGAGGCTCAGCGGGACTATCTGCTAAAGGTCACTCAGCGGTGGAGGGTATATGATCTTCCTATGTCTATATGTATGCATGCTCATATGATTCACTAACCTTTAACCTGCTCACATACAGGATCGGGACACGATGCACTGTGAGAGGATTGCGACCTTAGATCGTTAGATACAGGGGCTCTAGCTCTATGATGATGAAGAAGACGAGGACAGGAGCAGCGACGATGCTGGAGGCAGAGATGATCCCGAGGGCACAGGGCCGGATGCTTGAGATAGACTAGGGCTTATTTCTAATAGGTCTTAGATACTGTGATTTGATTTCAGAATTTTTGCACTTGCAGTATTTTCATTTCATTCATTTCTTTTTCGTTTTGACTGGATATTATGCACAATTTCCAATTTAAATTTATGAATTTAGCAGTAATTCGAACATCTCTGCGTATATGCTCTTTAAATAGCTAGATTGCATGTCTTTTAGTCAAAACCATGCTGTTTTCTTATGAGACCCTCGTCTGTCGTCCTGTTAAAGAGGCGGTCGCCTCTTGGCTCTCTAGTGGAGAGGCGATCATCCCCTCTCCTTATCCTTCTGCAGCCCCTCTTAAATCCTTAACTTTGTAATTTATCCTTCATTCCTCTCCCCTTCATCCAACAACTTCATTTTCTCTGTCCAAGATTTCCAGAACCCCTAAAAATGACTGAAAGAAGCCTCAAACGATTACAGTGGATCCTGAAGAGCCTGGTTGGCGGATCATGGGCCAGATTAGAGCCGTTTCACCTATCAATCTTCAGATCACTACATGCTAGAAGAATCAACTTCCCCTTCCTCCATGTTATATCTCAATCCTGAGATCCTCAAAAGCACATTTTCCGGTTTAGTACTGTGGAACTATGCCCCTTACAGAAAGAATTCAAAGCTATATCAGGTTGTAGCATGGATTCGTCTTCTCAACTTACCACCCCTAACCTCGGAATTCCTGATCCATATTCTGTTCAGTATCAGATGGCCCAGATGCTTAATCTTTCACCTCGGTCTTCAGCTCACTGCATTCTCGGCTTTGAGATTGAGTTAGAATCCTTCATTGAGATCGTTTCAAACCTGGACAAAATAGAAGCTTGCTGGCCCCGAATGATAGTCCTTTGCATGTACACTCAATTCTTACTCGTTTCACTCTCTGGAAACTGTGATTCCAAAATCCTTTGTATCCTAGGTCAAGTGGAAGCAGGACTCAATCCGTTCCCTCTCATTCTAGCTGAAACACTCATCGGGCTAGATAATTTTACCTCAACAAGGTGATTCTCTGAAAGTTCGATGCTGTTGGAGGTTAGTGTTCTTCTTCTGCCCCCACATTCTATCATTCTGTCATCCTTAATTTGTTTGTTTATCGACCTTACAGATGTGGCTTCATGACAAACTAGGATTGCTAGATCCTCCTCAAAACATTGCATGCTATAGAGCCAAACATTGTAGAACTAGAAGAAATGCATCTTGTTCTAGACAACATCCAAGGTTGGCTGTCAACCTTCCCTGACACCTTGATCTGGTGGATGTGCCCGTAGTGGAGATTACAACACAAAACTCTTCATTCCTACACTTACTATGTTCCCATAGCTGGCCTCCATTCTGCTACATTTTACAATCTAGCACGGCTCTGCCGTCAGTATGGGCAAAAATAATTGATTTGGGAACTCGTGCATGAATTTGAGCCAGGACCCCTTTCTCAGAACTTTCTAGAAAACTTGACTACTACCTGGCCTCGAAGAGCTATTCAGAGGGGCATAGACTATAACGGAGATCCATCCACCGATGGTCAGTACAAGGCGTGGGTTCAGTTGTAAGAGACAGAAAAAGATGAGTTTATTAGGAGCAAAAGAACGAGAGAATTGCAAGCATCGAGTCCTCAAAATGTTCATCAAAAGAAAAGGAAACAGAATTAAGTTAGGAACTAAGTCATCTTTTCTCATTTGTGTAATAGAGTTTCCTTTTAAAGTTAAACAGTTTGTAGTAAATACTTAATGCAATGTTTAACAATAATTAAAACAATATGTTTCATTTAATTTAAGCACAATATGCATATACATTTCGCTTCTGACATATCTCATGTCGTTAGTTAACTTGCCCTTGCAAGTTTTCCAACTAACCATTTTTCGCTCTCTCTCTCCTTTTACATGTCCTTAACTTTTGCCTGGACCTCCTCTTTCAAGGTTTTCAATCCAGCAGGACTTTTTACTTTTTCCTTTTTTCTGTCTCTAACTTTTGCCTAGACAACCTCGTTTGCGAGGTTTTCTCTCTAGCGAGACTCTTACAGGAAGTACTTCTTCAGCTTATCAAGGTTAATGGGCTCTCTGAATTCATTTCCATCCAGATCGGATATGATAGCAGCGCCTTTGGAGAATAACTTCTTCACTAGGTATGGACCTTCCCAGTAAAGCTTAAACTTCCCTCGAGGGTCGGTCATGATCGATTTTGTGAGTTTCAACACTAAATCACCTTCTTTGATCTTCCCTAGCTTAATTTTCTTATTATAGGCTCGAGCTATCCTCTTCTGGTACAGCTATGCATGATACATGGCCTTCATTCTTTTCTCATCCAACAATGCAAGTTGTGCTAAGCGACTCTCCACCCACTGATATTCGGGGATCTTAGATTCCAAAAGAACCCTTAATGATTGAATCTCAACCTCTATCGGCAATACAGTTTTACATCCGTATACTAAGGAATATGCAGTAACCCTTGTCGATGTTCTAGCAGTAGTCCTGTATCCCCACAGTGCAAACTATAGATAATCCGCCCAATCCTTGTAATTCTCGAGAGTTTTGGACAATATCTTTTTCACATTCTTGTTCGTAGCCTCTACTACCCCATTCACTTGTGGTCTATAGGGAGACGATCTATAATGCTTGATTTTGTACTCTTATAGCAAAACAGCAGTTTCTGCTTGAAATTGGATGCTGTTATCAGTGACGACATAATGAGGTAATCCATACCGGTAAATTATATTCTTTTCAATAAACCTTGCCATCTGTTTCGAGCTAACAGTAGTGTAGGACTCAGCTTCAACCCATTTGGAGAAATAATCGATGGCTACTACTATGTATCAATGACCGTTCGATGCCTTCGGTCTTACTTCCCCAATAATGTTGATTCCCTAGACTGCAAACGGCCACGGAGAAGTCATTCCTTGCAGTTCCATGGATGGTAAATGACTGATGTCGCCATAAGCTTGACAGTTATGGCATTTCTTCACAAACTTGACACAGTCCGTTTCCATGGTCAACCAGAAGTATCCTTGATGAGTTATCTTCTTTGCCAAGACCGTTCCGTTCATATTTGGCCCACATACTCCTCCGTGTACTGCTTTCATGAGCTTCTGGGCCTCATCCCTGTCAACACATCTCAGGTGAACTCCAGTCGGCATTCTCTTATACAGCATCCCATTGTAGCTGATGAACTATTGTGACATCATTCTCAACGACACTCTTTCTTTTCTTTCAGCGTCCTCAGGGAACTGTCCCGTTTCCAAATATCGCTGCAGGTCGTAAAACTAAGGTCTTACAGCAGCATCAACCGACATGACCCTTAATTCCTCATAACAAGGGCTTCGGGATCTTGCTAGGATTAAAGGTTTGACCTCTAGCTATTTTCCACTCTCCCATATAGATGCTAGAGTAGCTAGGGCTTCTGCTATCTGGTTCTCTTCTCTTGGCAGGTGTACAAACTTGCACTGACTAAAAGAAAGAGAAACATTAACCAAATAATCCCAATATAAACACAGTCTATCTTCTTTCACTTCCCACTCTTTAGAGGCTTGCTTCACCACCAGCATGGAATCTCTGTATATGGTGACATCTTCTACCCCTGCACTGTGCAATGCTTCCAGACCGAAAATACAGGCTTCATATTCAACCTGATTATTTGTTATGTCAAATTTGAGCCTCTTCGCCATTAGGATCATTTTTCCTTCTGGCGTGACTAGGATTACGCCTATACCAGCTCCTCGGTTGTTGACTGCTCCGTCGAAATACATTTTCCATCCTTGCACTTCTATTGCCGCTAAATGTTCATCAGGAAACTCTAACTCCCATTCTCTGTCGTCGGTTATTGGGTTTTGGGCTAGAAAATCTGCTACTGCTCTCCCTTTCACCACCTTTTTTGCCATATAATCTATGTCGAACTCAGTGAGCAGAACTAACCACCTGGCTAGCTTTCCTATAAGTGAAGGTGTCTGTTGAAGATACCTTAGGGGATCATGTTTAGAAATCGCTTGCACGCTATAAGATTGGAAATAATGATGGAGCTTCTTCGTTGCCCAAATCATAGCTAAGCATGTCTTCTCTACCAAACTGTAGTTGGCCTCGTACTACAGCAGCTTCTTACTCAAGTAGTACACTGCATTTTTAACTTCCCCTCACTTTCCTGTGCTAACATAGCCCCGATCGTATCCTTCTTAATTTCCAGGTAGAGGATCAAAGGTTTACAGGGTCTTAGCAGTTGCAAGATCGATGGGTTCATTAGATAATTCTTAATAGCTTCAAAAGCCTATTGACACTTGTCATCTCAAATTATTAGCTGATTCTTCCTCAGAAGTTTGAAGATCGGCTCACAAATCGTAGTCAACTTAGCTATAAACATGCTAATGTACTGTAACTGGCCAATGAATCCTCTAACTTCCTTCTCAATCTTTGGCGTAGACATCTCTCTGATTGCCTTGACTTTATCTGGGTCCACCTCCATACCCTTCTGGCTGACAATATATCCTAACAGTTTTCCAGATGTCACCCTGAAAATGCACTTCTTAGTATTTAATCGGAGATTGTATTTCTCAGCCCTTGCTAAAAACTTATCCAGAGCTTTAAAATGACCTTCTCTGGACACAAACTTTACCATCATATCATCAACGTACACTTCTATCTCCTTATGGATCATGTCATGCAACAAAGTGGTGGCCATCCTCTTATAAGTGGCCCCCGTATTCTTCAGCCCAAATGGCATGACTGTGTAGCAGTAGATCCCCCACTTAGTGGTAAATGATGTCTTCAGTTTGTCGATTACTGCTATCATGATCTGATTGTACCCTGAAAAGCCATCTATGAAGGAATACATTGCGCTGGAAGCTGCACTATCGATAAGGGTGTCGCTGTATGGCAGGGGAAAGTCATCTTTCGGACAGGCTTTGTTCAAGTCTCTATAGTCCACGCACATTCTGACCCTTCCATCTTTCTTAGGAATCGGGACTATGTTTGCCAACCAGTGAGTGTCCTCTACTACTTCTAAGAATTTTGCTTTCAGCTGCTTCTCTACTTCTTCTTTAACCAAAAGAGCCCATTCAAGTCTTAGCCTCCTTTTCTTTTGTTTTATCAGAGAAATGTGAGGATACCTAGGGATTCTGTGTTCTGTAATTTCCCTGTCAATGCTTGGCATATCCTCGTAACCTTAAGCAAATACTTCCTTCCTTCTTTTTAAAGTTTCTTTCATTTTTTCTTTCTCATCACGAGTTAAATCAGAAGCAAGCAATATATTTCTAGGGTTATCATTTGTGCCCAAATTAAATGATTCAGTTTATGTAGAATTAATGTCAAACATATGTATAAAATGATCATCACAAACAGAATAACCGTTAGGAAACACATCGCACAAATAAGTAAAGTTGGACTTCATTGCATTTATCTTAGAAAAAAATAAATCATTAGTTTCAAACAAAGAAGCTAAAGACACATCGAAATCATCATCATAAAAAGGATCTATGATAGAATTTATAACATAGGTCTCGAGATCCATCTCTTTGTCCTGACCATCGGCGTCTTTTGCTTTTGGAGTAGCAATATCCTCTTCAAGCTCGTCTTCAGCCACTATAAGCTCTTCTAGGGGGCATCTACAGTGTCAATTTTCTGCTCCCTATTCACGTATTTAGCAAAAATCTCAAACCCCAGGATCACCTCCCTAGCCATCAGAATAGGTTCAGGGGCCTCGCTGTAAGGATAACTGGTGCCCTGCCTCACAAAAGTCTCTCGCAGAGCCTTTCTCTCATACTCGGCTTTTTTTTTCTCGAGTTGGTCCCAAATGTCAAGTTCCTCCTCAAAGCTACCACCTCCTTAGTACCTTATTCCGTGTTGCAGGATCAGCTTTTTATGCTCCACATGCCTTGGCACACCTTGCTGATTCTTCCCCAATCCCAAACCAGGAAAGAAATCCATGTTTTGCATTATCCCCACAACCTTTTCGCTCATTTTGGCCTCATTATAGATCATACAGACCTCAAAGCTGGGACTTATGGGGATCTCCTTAGGTGCCAACTTCAATGCAGCTACAGCAGCCTCAGTTTATACTGATATGGTGACGACTTTATCCTCATGCGGAAACTTGATTTTCTGGTGAATAGTGGATAGCACACCACCTAGAGGATGGAACCAGGGCCTTTCGAGCAGAATAGCAAAGGTTATGGGGATATCGATCACATGTAAATCAACCCAAGCCTCAATGGGTCCTGTCTTAACCAGTGCTCCGAACGTCCCTTCCACGTTCCTTCTAGTATCATCATAAGCTTTGATAACTACTTCGGAAGGTTTCAGATTGGCTACAGCTAACCCCAACTTCGGTAAGATCTTCAGTGGGCATACATTGATGGCAGATTTATTATCCACCATCACACAGCAGGTCATCTTCTCCTTCACCTTAGCTTTGATAAATAAAGCCTTATGGTGGTCCCTTCCTTCTAAAGGTGGATCATCATCAAAAATAGTTCCTTGGGGAGTTTCTGTTAGTGAGCCGACCATCTGTTCAGGTGTACACCCCCATAGAGATCTTCCTTTGATCCAGAGCTAGAACTAATGCCTCCCTGTGGTCTCTGGAATACATAAGCAGCTCCCAGACACTGGTAATTATCTCTTCCTTCTTTGCCTTTCTTTCTGAGCTTTTCTGCTTCTTCTTGCGTTGGTTTAACAGGTTCGATTTCTTCTACCTTCTCTTCAACTTTCCTAACCGGTTGACTTACTCTATTCTCTTTGTCTTCCCACAGATCAACCCACCCCTCACTCTCATCATCAGAGCTCCAAATGTCTAAAATACGCACTGGAAGCTCTATAAGTTGCTTTTTCTGGCTTAAGTTTTCTGGTTCGGGTTCTGGTGTTTCAGAAGTGGTGTTGACAAAGGAATTAAGCATTTATTCCTCCATCAAACCGGTGTCAATCATAAGGATAGGTGCATTTGGAGGTAGGGCAGCTCGGTAATTCGGTAATAGATTGTTCTGGGTATTTGGCTTTCGGCTTTCTGGGTCAGTGATCTTTCCAGCATCGATTAGATCTTGAATCTCATACCTCAACCGGGCGTAGTTGTCAGTTTCATGACCAATGGTCTAATGGAACTTGCAGAAGAGTTTTGGGTTGGCATTTGGTGCGGGTTGTTGTGAGGGTAAAGGCCGCAGCAGGTTCTTCTCAATCAGCTTCTCAAGAACCTTAGAAAGAGGTCGTCCCAAATTTGAGAACCTTCGGGGCTGCCTTACTGCATTACTTTGCACACTATTGCTCGGCTGTGGCCTAATAGCATCTATTTGCACGTTGCTGCTCGAACCGGCTCCTTCTTTGCCCCCAGTTCTTCCTCTGAAGAATCTTCTCTCTTGAGCTAAGTCTGATTCCTTCTGGACCCCAAATCTGTATAATTCTTCAAAGTTACAAATCCCCAGATCTCCTAGCTTTTTAGACAGTGTCGGAACACAGCCCTCCATAGCTATTATCAACTGATCCACCTCAGCAGGCCTATGTCTCATTTGCCCTAGCTTCTCCCTCCAACGGGTCAGGTAGTTAGTGAAAGACTCGTTGAATTTCTATTTGGTGTTCTATAGGTCTCTCAGCAACACCTCCAGCTGGACATTAATTGAGGCCGTACTGCTTCACAAATGCAGCGCATAACTCATTCCAATCTGACTGGACATGTGGATCCATAGCATAATACCACCGGATCAGTGCACCTTCTAGCGACATAGGAAATTGCTTGACAATTTGAACCCTAGATAGACCGGTGGCTTTCATGTATGTCGCATATTGCTTCAAGTGTAGATGTGGATCATCAGTCCTGAGTACTTCTTCATATTTGGGAATTTGAATTTCTGAGGCAGGGGATCATCTTCCTCACCCAGGGTCAGACTGGTATAATCCATCGGAGTGGCCATGCCCTCTCCTTCATCATTACTTGCATCTGGGTCACGACTTTGGTCAGGTCCTTAGCCCAGTCAGGTTGCTCTCTTTCCTCTGCTTGGCCTACATTCCTTCGACCTACTGGGTCAGCCAATACTGTAACCTCATCTTCTTCTCTCTCTCTTATCGGGATTTCAGTATCCAAATTAATCGGATCAGGTGGTGGCACTGGCTGTTGCTCTCGGATTAGTTTAGTCATCTCTCCCATCATTTCCTTCATCATGGATCAGGTTTGAGCAGCCATCTCTTCTTTTAACTGTGCAACCACCTCATCTTTCAACTGTGCTTTAAAAGCTTTAGGATCAAAACTTCCTGCCATTACTGTTTCTAAGCTTCTAACTAAATGACCGGAGGTAGAGCGAATCCACACAGATGAGCTTGAAGGATCTATAACTGCAAGATCATAGGTCAGAATTATGCATGACGTGTATACATGACATACAGGCTTGTCTTATCACTGAAAGCAAGAAGGAAACAAAAACATCTAATTTACAAATAATAGAGAGCAAAGCATAAAACTCCAAAATGAATGATCTCCACCCTTATTCCTCCCTCACACGTATTCATTGGCGAGTATCTTGTCCTAGGATTTTTAGCCTAGTTTTGATTATCAACAGGGGACATCAAAATTGACGTATGCAAGAACTCTCACAGTGGTGCAAACAAGTAACAAATCCTTTTAATAAATTCAAAGTCCATCCTTAACGGGCCAAGAGTGACATCTGGGCCTACCTTGTTTAAGATCCATTCACCATGGGCCAGAGTGGGCATAAAAGGCCTATTTTGGATAACATCCATCTGAATGGGTTAAACTCGGGCATGAAAAGCCCAATCTACACAAGGCTCGTCAATAATGGGCTTGGGTTTTATTTCAAGGATCCATTAAAAGGCATAAAACACATGCATAAGGGAACATTCCTAAAGGGAGTTACTAAGTCACTACATGAGCTTGAGTCTCGGGTAGTAGGCTTCGGCTCCCACGTCGATATACATCCATATGCGTCTCCCCACTCAAGGGTCCAAGCAACGCGGATAATACGTGTCGTGAGTGGTAATAGGAGATATTCCACCACCAGGTTTGAGTGAAACACAAGTAGCAAAGTATGGATTATTACCGGTTTAATAAGGACTGAAGTGCTCATTGTGTGCAAGGCGTGTAGTGAATGCAACAGGAATGCAAAAGAAATCAAGGAATAATCAAAGATGATAAATCATAACTATTGGAATCAGTTTCTCTATCCCCAGTGGAGTCGCCACTGCAGGCGGTGGGGTTTAGTGCACGCCCAAGTGCTGGCTACCACGACACTGTGTGGGCTCGAGGCCCACTAGGAAATACAATATAGGTCTAAGCCTAATCGGAGATGGAGTCGCCAGCCAGATAAAAGCCGGGATACACTTGTACGGCAACTGGATTCCATGGAGGTTCCCAGAAGCCGTCATCAGAGAATGAGTTCGGAAACTGGGTATGGACATTTGAATGTCCAGCCGACCTTGCGATCGGCCTCCGTTTATGTTTTGTGATTTATTACCCTTAATTATTCGATTATTTCCTTGTTAACATGCGAAATGGTTTTGCCTTCAATCAAAGGGTCAAGTTTTACGCTTAAGTTCAAGTTTGCACACTATCCATGTTTCATGCTTTTTAGTCCGAACAATCAACAAAATCATAGTCTACAACCATACATTCCGAATACGCGGGGAGGAGGATTAGGGATTACAACACTTTGCTTTAAATAAACAATAAATAAAATGAAAACATACTAGAAATAAACCATAATAAACAGATAATATATGAAAAATAAACCATAAATATACAGAAAATAAATCTCCACCAAAACCTCTCAAGAACTACTTAATACAAATATACACTAAGTGGTTTGAAACCACTCTTAAGAATTCCTGCGAGACAAATGGTCACCCTTTCCCACAAGTCGGGAATTTGGTTGATTAGCTCAAATTCAATAAAACACTAATCACAGCTTAAGTATAGGCAAATGTACAAGCAAGCATGGTACTTTCACTAATATAATGCAAAAAAGTGTAATTATGCATAGCATAGCAATATAACAACATGAATTATAAATGAAAAGCATACAAAAGCTGTGTAGAAAGGGAAACAGGGCGTTGTTCGCCCTATTGAAATGGCGATCGCCACTTGGCCTTCTGGTAAAGTGGCGATCGCCTGCTAACCAAGAGGCAACCACCTCTTAAAGGAGGCGGTAGCCTCCTCAACAGGCAGACTGGGCCTTTAAATCCATAAATCTTATTTCTACACTAAGCAAGCTATACATGCATAAATCTAGGACTTGTAACTACCCTAGGACCTCGATATATCACATCAAAATCATGGCATTTCACATAGTATCTACATTTAAATCATGAATCAACAAAAACTAAGGAAATGAACAAACAAACTTAAAACTTTAGTGTGTGAAGAGCAAGTAAGAGTAA
>CATIWK010529263.1:0-24442 GCA_949634005.1 Mallotus japonicus
ATCCTTCAGAGATTCTGGTGTAAACACAGCACAATGTGGTGACAGCACAACATTATCCATCGAGACAAACTCTTGAGGAATACTAGGCTCATTCTCAAACACATCCAATCCAGCACCTGCAATCTCTCCTTCAACCAAACACCTCACCAATTCCTTTTCATCGATAATAGGCCCACGCCCAACATTAATGACGACCCCTTTCTTTCCCAATGCTGACAGCACCTCCTTATTAATCATGTGGAAGGTTTTGTCCGTCAAGGCACAACAGATGATGAGAGCGTCGCAGTTTGCTGCAAGTTCACACACATTTGTATAAAAAGGGTACGAAACATTAGGTTTCTTCTTCCTGGAATTGTAAGATATATAACAACCAAAAGCCTCAAGCCGTTTTGCAACTTCATATCCAATATTTCCCAATCCAACAATTCCAACGCGCTTGCCACCTAACTGGAATCACCAACAATACACTGTATAAGCTGAAATTTTATAACAGAAAATTTTTGCCTATGATTTAAAAGAAAAGGGAAAAAAGAAAAACAACCTTAAAGCCAAAAGGATAGTCTCCTTTACTAAGCCAAAGGCCTTGCCTGACGTGACGATCACTAGCCGAAATGTTCCTCAAAACATCAACCAATAAACCAACAGCCAGATCAGCTACGTCAGCAGAATAAACGTCGCTGGAATTGGCAACAGAAATTCCACGGCGGCGGCATTCAGGAAGGTCAACCTGGTTGAGGCCGGCGCTGGTGGTGACAACAAGGCCAACGGATGGAAGCAATTGAAGGATCTCGGCGGTGACGGGAGCACCACCGGAGGAAAGGATGGCTTGGACGGATTGAGCATGCTGGGACAATAATTGATGAAGAGGGAGTGGTGATTCATATGCCTTTAAAAGGCGGAATTTAGTAGAAGTAAAGGACTCTTCTCCAATCAAGACGAAAGCTGGCGGCTTTCCGAGCAATAATACTTCTGGAAGTGAGTCTTCAGAATCTGGTGCTGTTAATGCCATTTTTTTCTTATTTTCTTTTTCAGAGCTTTGACAAGGTGTGGAACGTTAGAGTTAAGCCACCTATTAAATATCACAACTACCAAACAAATAGTAATAATATAATACATTAAATATATTAATTTTATATAATTAATTACAATTACTAATTTTCAATTTCTTTTACTGGAGCAATTGTTGAGATGAATTTTTTAAAAAAGAAAAAATTATTGAGGTAAATTTTTTGAAAAATGAAGGACCAAGTTGACACATGTGCCAAAGATGAGGGACCAGTACCATCTTTTTTTCTTCAGAATTCAGTCACGTGCAAACCATACCCTTTATTCATTCCTAATAATTATAATAATTAGTATTCTATATATAAATTATTATCCGGACGGCTAATTATTAAAAACGGTCCACCACAGACCACACCAACTACCTCATATGTGATGCGTAGTACTAGTACTAGAGCAGGGCTTGCAGCATATGAAACATGTTGAACTAACTAGTCGTTGGGGTGAAATTGATATCAACACAAACGGATTGGACCCCAATAAATGAACCTTTACTCAAGAAACAACAGCCGTACGAATCCATCAGTCCAAAGGTGGACACACCATTAAACCAACACAGTATACTCCACAAAACATTACAACTACAAGGAGATCAACATTAGGCAAACAAAATTTTGCAAGCACTTTCTTTTCCCTTCTTCAAACCAGGAGACATTGATCTTAGTTCAGATACAAACAAACAAACAAAAATTCTTGAGGATAATCAGAGGTGATTAGCTCACTTGAGCACCAGCTTTAGTAGGCTTTCAACACCTTAACAACTAAAATTACTACTTGAAAAAATTCAGAAATTGCAAGATATGAATAAATCCACTAGCCTAGATACATAATATGAGCACAGCATATTAACAGAAAAAAAATGAGGACATGAGATGATCAAGATGTCTTTACAAGCTCGTTTTAACTTTACCATGATTACATCAAAATGCATATCGAGTAGATATAATTCAACTAGGAACATAAGGTTCAAAAAGCATAGCGCAGGGATTCGGATCATACTGCATGATATTTGCTGCACGTTCAAATTCCTCCCTAAGAACTTTTATGCTATACTTGTCAACTACTCTACCCAGATCATGAGATGTCTCAAAGGGATCCTCTATGCATATTAAATGACGATCATTCCCAATTCTCCTTGTCCAATCCTTTTCCCGTTTACTGTGAAAACAAAAAGAGTTACAAGGCAGTTGGTATAATTCCAAACAGCACAATCATCTTTGACAGATTAACCGACATATTTGTTCAACCATAAAAAATCCCAAGTAAGATAATAAACTGTTCAATGCTCGAAGCCTCAAACGATAGAATAGCAAATTACAAGGGAAAAATTTTTCAAACTCTCATCAAAGAATAGGAACAACTAGAACTGATCATTAACCAGCTGAAATCTTATTGTTTGTTTAAGCTAAGGCTTGGATCAAAATCTCAGGACTAATCCTTTGATAAAAAATAAAACTGATATATTTTAAGTAAGCGAGGCTCCCTAGGCAAAGAGCATTTTTGCAGGGCAGGGTAATGCAATCTAGGAATAAATATAGCAAATATATACAATATGCAAATTTATTATTTCCCCTGAACAAATAAAGTTCCTAGTCAGATAACAGACTGAAATATCACCTGATTGTGGTTCCTTTGCGTATCGATATAACATCATTTGCATAATCATGACGGTATGCCCAGTAATTAAAAAATGCCCACACCAGCTCAGCAATTGTTTCCTTGTTACGGGATCCAAAACCATAAATTTTTTCCACTTGATCAAAGTAAGCACATTCAGTACCATCTACGGTGACAGAATATGTTGTGTCCATTTCCTGAAGACAGAACATAGCATGAATACGTCGTATGAATCCAAACACATTTAGACCAAGAGACATCAAGTAACAAAAAAATCTTTGCACCAAAGACACCAAACAATAGAAAGCAAGAATTCCATTATCATTAATAAAATCATAATTTATCTAAAAAAATAAAAGGAAGACTTTTTTGGGAAAAGAAGGTGCAAAAAGCCAAAACAATCACTGAAAAAGGTATAAACAACAAAAGGTTGATGGAATTTGTTACACAAAATACATCAACATCATCAACTTATTAGTTATGTTGGACAGTAAATCAAGTATTTAATGCTAATAATTCAAAAAAAAAAAAAAAAAACACTAAAGCAGACTTTGTGGGTGGTTCATGAGCATTAAGAAGTATAATCCATACTTTCAACCACAGGAATCAAGTATCTAGACTCAGACAGTAGTGACATGATAGATGGAGAACAAGAAAAATGAACAAAGGCACATCAAGATATTCACTGCCATCAAGATAAATGACATGATTCACAAAATCTAATTAAGAAGAAAAACCAGAGAACAAACCTGTAAGCATGGAAGGACAGCAGGTCTACACTGCTGTAAAAAATGAATGCACATTAAAACATACCTGAAAGAAAGAAATGAGCTAAGTAAGTGCCATGAAAGAAGCATAAAGATCCTTAAACTCTGTCATAACAAGTGAAGTTCTCAAAGATAAACTCACGCATAACTAGATAGGGTCCCCTGATAAGTAGCATTAACTCCTCTTGACTTTGCCCAATGTTTCACTATGAAAGCCAACTGTCTTAACCTTTCATCTATTTGTGCGTAATCCCAGAGAAGCTTTGTATTTACAACGGCCAAAACATTGTTTATACATATATCACAGGAGATTCCAGTCGCCGGATCCATAAGCTTTACTATGGGAACCCTAGCCCGTGTTAATGCCTGTTAAAAAAACACCTTTGATTAAAGACTCAAAAAGAAGGTTATTAAAGAACTGAATCAAATTAAGAATTCAAAGAAAATAAAAATTTGACTGGTTTTCTAGAATACTATTTAAATAAAGAAAGCAAATTGTGATGAAATATTACAGTATGCAATTCCACATGGTACAGACAAAGAGAGCAAATATATATCCAAATGTTGTTTATATTCCAAGTCATATCCTTAGTTCCAACCCTAAGAACAAATTAGCCGAGGAAAATCTTTATTTCATGGAAATATGCCAGAACTTGTTCTCACTTAAAAAGGGTTTGAAGCCAATGAGTAAAACAATTTGCACTAATCATTTTATTGTCATCCAAGGGCCCACATTCCAAAAGGCAGGATGACAATAAAATGATTAGTGCAAATTGTTTTACTCATTGGCTTCAAAAGGCAGGATATGCAGCTCCAAGACCTCATATCACTAAGACAAATAATAATAATAATAATAATAACAACAATAAAAAACAAATAATACAGTGCAATTATAGGCGTTACTTCTTCAGTTTGGCTCACTGAGCAGTGTTATTGGAGTTATTTAACAAGACATCTCATCCTCCATTTTGTTTACCAATTATTTAATAGATGGTCTTCTTTTGACAAAAAAACTACTAATGAATGGTTAGACTATGGGAGAACAGAGAAAAAACTAACATGTTATAAGAGAATATTTCACAACAAATGCCTTCATCCCGTATACAGAATAAGAAACAAACACGAAGATAATTAGATATCCAACTTCTTAGGTGAACTAATAACTCATTGAATCAATGAGCCAAAAAATATATTCGACTGAATATACATAGGTGCCAAAAATAGAAATGCCTCTTGCCTGCATTTATATGCATATGTAGTCATCTCCCTGCCCAGGCAACCACACACAGATACACACCTATATTATAATCTAGCCCTGGAAACAAACAACCTGTGCCATCATCTGAGTTAGGACCACAAACATCTGGCTATATCCTGAGATGATATTCATTTTATTACCTAATACCAACCCAGTAAATAACCCAAAACAATAAGCAACATAAAAATAGAAAGGCAAAGTTGCAAAATTTAAGGATTGCTGCTGAGACGGATTGTATTTATCATCAAGCTTTACCCTAATGTCCTCTCAAACCAGCTTACAGACATGACAGAATATCACCCATTTAAGGATTATGATGGAGGCTAGTTGCCAACTATAATTTCACGTAACAAGCTACAAAATCTTAATCTTAATCACAATTAATTAGGCTTGCATTATTCGTTAACTAATAGGGATCTAATGACGATGCCAAATATAGCTCTTAAATACAATATTTAAAATGCAATGAAGACAAAACACAGCTTACTCTCTTAAACCACTGTAGTCCTTTCCCAAAATGACTTTAGCTTTCAATGACTAGGTTATAGAGTGGAAATCTAAATCTACCATATAATGAAAAGCAAAAAGAACATAACATATGTGCAACACTGAGCACGATTAATCTGCATTGCAGACTTATTGATTTTCACCTCAAACTTGCACCAAGTTAAGGACACTTGATTGTCACTTATATTAGCCAAAAGATTTGCCAGTCTCCACATTTTTCTTCACACTGTACACCAAGTTTCAAGCAACTTCCATTATCATTTTTAAGGCAAAAGTTTCCTCACCTTCAGAACACACAGATCCTCTTTAACACCAAATCATAAAGAACATTAATTATTTATAAAGCATATCCATCTTCAATCTTCTATAATGATTTTTGGCCTTAGAAACCATCAACTGTAATTCACTAGTTAAGCCACCACAATTGGGGTTCGCATAATAAAGACAAACAATCAATTTTTTCTTTTTTTTTTTTTTTTTTTTGCTCTTGATAGAGTTAATTGATCACATTTTTATAATAGTTCATATATTTACCAATGTATTTATTTGATAAGAAGTGATCAAAGCCCTTCTCTACCACCAAGTGATCATAGAAGATGCTACAGGAGAAAGAATTTCTTCCTGCACCCACTTTTTTGTTCTGCCAACTTGCATAGTTTGATAAAAAAATGATCATATATAATATATCAGAACCAAAAAGAAAAAGCCAAACTAATCCATATTTTAATCATCCTTTCTTCAACAACCAAATAGCAAATGACAGGCATTGAATGAATAAACCAAATGTCCTTCTGCTCCACCTTCTGATAACTTTTCAGCTCCTAAAATTTAAAGCAAAAGCAACTTTTGATCTACATTTTCAGACTAGCAAACTGAAGACTTAACAAAGTGGTGTGGCTGTTGCAGTTTATTAAAATGTAATGCTATTAAGTCTGACTTAGTGTATCACATAAACGATTAAAACAATCTGATTCACCTGCACATTCTGGAGGTTATCTGATTGCACTATATCTGCCAACTTTAACAACACTTCAGACTTGTTAATATCTGCATCCTGAATGGCAAGGCAAACATCAATATCACTCTTCAAAACCCCAAATGAATTGGCACATGAACCATAAAGATACAACCGAGCTTCAGGCCATTCTTTGTTGACTAATTTCTCCAATAATGTCAATAATTGCTTCTGCTTTGCCTTTTCCTCTGCTGGAGGTATCAGTGACTTATAAATTTCAAGAAAAGGAACACTAAATCTATCAATGTCTCTGCGACGTTCCATCTGCCTTTTAAGCATTCTCATTCTTTGGCTAAGTATTCGTTGTCCCCTGCTATCTGATCTATATTCCTGATCATAAAAGCTAGAAGTTAATCCCACATTATGATATTCATTCCTTCACAAATTAAAAATAATTGTTCCTCAATTAATTTCCTTCACTTTCACAAACAACATCTTCTGATCAAATGCATCGATATATATCATTTGATTAACTAAAAATAGATCATTACCTGCAAGTTTATAGAAGATTCACATGAAACCTTCAAAAATAGATGAAAAGCACTCAAGCATTGATCCAAATTCAACTACTGTAATTCATAGAGACACATGAATTTGCAACTTCACAGTAAAGAAACAAATAGAAGTCGGAAGAGTTCACCTTGTCACGAGAATGTCGATTTTGCTTCTTGTCAATCTTGCCATCAGATTCACCCTCAAGCAATAAAGAATCAACAAGTTCTTCACTAACATCATCCAATTGATGACTTCCATCCTTCCTATCTTCAACCACTTCATTATCCAAGTTCAATAAAGACTCTTCAATATCTGCTGCTGGAACAGAATGTAGATTGCTCCCTGCAGGAGGGCCAGGTTTATAAAGTTGTCTAGTAAGCCCAGAGTCTTGCGAACTATCACCATCTTCGAAGCTCTTCAATTCACTGCTTAAATACGCATTTCTCTTGCTCAAGTCACCATGGTCAAGCTTTTTTTCCTTGCTCACATTGTGATCTAACTCTCTCCTTCTACTTCCATAATTCCAATTTCCTCCTCCACCTCTAGGTTTATTCGAAAAACCTGGAGGAGGCATTCGAGTTTCATGTGGCCTATAATTACCTCCATGGGGCTGCTTTCCCCACCCTCCACCTCTCTGATCCTGCTCTCGCAAATCAAAAGTTGTTGAATTTGAAATCAATTGTGGATCAAATTGTGGATTCCTTTCCAATCCATTTAAGTTTCTAATCCCTAATCCTACTTCCAGTTCCTTTGCTGCGCCAAGCTTTGAATTTGAATTTAATAAACCCTCATGGATGTGGATATCACTGTGAAAGGAACCAAACTGTAGCTTTTGTTCCACTTGCTTCTTTTGCTGTACAAGATTATGAATTGTAGCATTACCACTTGAAAACCCTAATCTTTGAAGATCATCAGCACCACCTAAAACTCCACGCTGGCTGCTACCTTGAAATTGGCTCCCTGGAATATTATTTTGCCAAGGGTTTTGTGGGAATCCAAGCAAACCAGGAAGTAAATTTGGAGGTGAAAGATTCTGAGCCCAAGGAGAAGGAGGAGACAGAATATCCCGGCCGTTGGACTGCCAAATTGGCGTCGCGAATGGTATGCTAGGGCCCACTGCAGCAACGGCAGGATCTAGAGCTAGCGTTTGTTGCTGTTTCTGTTGTTGATGTGATGTGGCAACTGGAATTGGAATTGGAATAGGAAATTGAGGTTGTTGTTGTTGTTGTTGGGCCGGCGTCGGCGGTGGTGGAAGTGGTGTTTGGGGCTGATGATTAGTTCTTTGAAGCAAAGAGAGTAGAAATTCTCCACCATTGGCCGCCGGTTGCATCGGTGGCGCGTTACCTCCACCGGTCATATTAGTGCGGGTTTGGGTGAGGTTTTTTTACTTAAAAAAAAACAAATATATATATGAAAAACACCGGTGAAAGTGCAATTGTAAAATCGAGTTTAGTCCACGTTCCGAACACTATCGGTAAAATCTTTCGTGTGATTTACTCGTACCTAATTCTCTCGGAGACAGAATTCAATTGAGGATTAGATCCGTATGCCCGTAATGGCTGACTTAAATCCAACGGCTAAAAATGTGTTTGCGCAACTTGCCGTTTGAAGGAGTGATGCATGTGATCAGAGGAGCTGTTAGTAATTTTTTGGCTTAAAGGGTAACTTTGGTAATTGGAACTGGCAAGGCAAGGTTCGGTTCCTTAGCATAGAAGTAGACTAGCGATAAAGCTATAAAGTCGAAGCCGCCGTGCTCTTTCTTAGCTTCCTAGAACTTGTGTTGTTAGATGCCTCAATAAAGTCCATGACTGTTCTTTGTTCACAAAAAAAAAAAAAAAAAAAAAAAAGAAGTCCATGACTGTAAATTACAGCCACTGCATATATATATATATATATATATATATATATATATATATATATATATATATATATGTATATATATGAAATAATTGTATTTTGTATTTTTGGTGTCTCAACAAATTTTTTTTTTTCCAATCAAGTGTCTAAACTTTTTAAAATAGTAACAATGCAGTATTTCCGGTTAAACTCCCCTTACCAAAGTGATGACTATACACAAATGGGACCCACTTTTTTGTGACATGTATGTCATCTCACATAAAAGAAAATGAATGGACAAAAATAGCCTAAAATTGCATAAAGGAAAAGACATCTAGATCTCCTCTTCTTCCTCTTCTAGTTAGTACATCTCTCTTCCGCCGTCACCGTCGCTACTGCTACCACCATCACCATCGGTAACACATCTACCAAGTATTTAAAGCTCCTATTACTCTATAAAACCCCATTTACTTCATGAGCACCTTCAAAGTTTGCACCAATTAAACTCGAACTTAAGATTCAAAACTTGCATCTGAATGACAGGCTTTTCAACTGTTTTTTACTTTATTGTGCTAGTGTTCAAGTCTCTTTTGAGAATAACTCACTTGTAACAAAAGAATCATAAGCATACTTGTATCAACAAGGGATGTGCAAGCGCGTGTGGTTGCAGGGGTTAGGTGGGGGATAAGGGACGAGCTGACACTACAAGTTGAAATAATGCACCAGTGAGTATGTGGAGGAATGGCGAGCCAGAAATGCACAGCCTGGTTTTGTGAACAGTTAGTGCAATCCATATTATAAGGAAAGCTTGAAACATTTAATGATTTTATTATTATTTCATTAAGATTCATTGTAGTGCAATCCATATTATAAATTATTAGGGAAAATGATTGTTTTGGTGTCTGAACTTTTTAAAATTTGACAATGGAGTGTTCCAACTTTTTAAAATTACAATTGAAGGTGTTAACCTGATAAAAAATCACAAATAAATGTTTTCAACAGGTTGCAAACAGGTTTTAGGTTCTAGCTTGATGATGTGTTAGAATACCTTAAACAATTTGCTGACATTGCTTTAGCACATGTGAAGCATGTGAGTTGTATATATGAAATGACAATAATACCCATTCAATTTGCCTTGAAATTCATCTCCCTTGTTCACTTTCACTTTCAATTATGAAATTACATCTCACATTCACCTCCCTTTATGGTCTCTACGATAGTCAGAAATTGAAAACATGGATGGGGCAGTTGAAATGTGCTTTTATGGCAAGCTTATGGTGGTCAAAACTTCGTGGATGAATTGAAATCCAAGGAGGAGGTTTTTGAGCTATGGGAAAGGGAATGGTCGTTGTTTATTTTTCATATGGATCGATCCTCCTATGTGTGAGAGGGCAATGACAATAATTCCTGGCTTGTTAAGAAGGATGATAGAAATTGGAAGAGGTAATTAAGAGGTTATGGGCATGGGCAATTTTCAGTGTGTTTATCTTTCTGTTTAAACAGTTGTGAAGTTTAGTTTAGAATGGGCATGGGCAAGTTTAGTTTAATGTTGTGTTGGACAATATGAAATGTATGTATGATGTTTGACAATTCTGTGTTTAATGTTATGTTGGTGTTGCAAACTAAATGTTGCAAAAGATTAAGCTTTATTAACATATTTGGTGTGAATTATTATGACTAGAATGTGTTTGATAAAAAGTCAAAAAGAATACATACAATAGTAATATGCATTCTTGTAGCAAGAAACTAAATTGTTATGACTAGAATGAATTGTTAGCAAGAAACGAAATCAATTGAATTGGAATTGGGAATAGCCATTAAGCTAAAAGAATTCATTAAGCTATGAAAATGAACCTGAAAGATGCACTAAGGTATTAAATCAATTGAAATGAAAATCAATTGAAAGATGTATTAAGCTAGTAACAATAGCCATCCAAATGAAATTGAAATTATATAAATTGAACTTGCATTAAGCATATCATAATTTCCTTACAACTTATAAGAAGCACCACAAAAGCACTACAACAGCACCGTTTAAGCAGTTGCTGATATACACCAAAAAACATTTCCAAAAGGGACTGTTAAATAGTTTCCATCCCTACAAGTTATAAATTTAAGTTTCAAAATACATATTCAAAGGCACTTTGCCTATGTAAATTCCTGTCATATGTCTCACGCAAGCCTAACTCTTTTCCTACTAGAATTAGTTAATGTTTGGCTCGATTGAGTATTCAATACATCTTTTGCAGGTTCAATCAAAGGTAACTCGATGTTTGATACATCTTTAGCAAACTTTGATCTTGCATTTCTTGCTTTATGCAAATAAATTAATATGGTGTAAATTAACATGTTCAAATTAAATAGGCATTTTGTCACATGTGAATATAAAAAATAAAACCTACAGACTTGATCTGGTTATGAATTTCTTTCCAAATTTCTTGAATCCCTTTTCTTTCTGTGTCATGAATTGGGGCTCAGGTTCATTACCTATTCGCATTTTCCCTTCTTTATATATGACCCTTTGTGAAATTGTTTTTGGCTACAACAATTTCAAAAAAAATATTAGTGATATACAACCATAATACTGAATGCAGGCTAAGTATAATACTCAACATCTACATCAATTTTTAACATATTTCCTCCCACATAAACCTTCTACCACCCAAATCACTAATACAAATGCCACCACAAAAGACATTTAAATACTATCTGCATTTACCCAAAAAGAAGAAACAAACAACAAAATAGACAAAAGTTGTTTCATTAACCAAAAAAAAAACTATAATAAAGTATCGCAATTAGATCACGAAAATTACTTAAAAACACATTAACAAATACAAAATTCAAAACATACCTTTTCATGACTGCATTAATCATCAAAATTTTGAATCCCTAATTCCCAATTTCATATATATATATTTTTAATGTTTCTGACCAATGATAGAACAAATAGACTTAGAAAATTGAAGACTTAGCTTAATAACGGTAAAGATGAATTGAAAGCAATTTCCCAAATCCCTAATCCCCAATTTCATATTATTTTTTACTAAGTGCGATTTACTTCTGTTATTATAAGGAGTATGTTTTTTTGGTTATTTCGTCTTTACTTTTAATCTTTTAGAAAAAAAAAGTCTTTACTTTTAATCATGTGCTAATCACGTGGTTCGACTTCACCAGCAATGTCATCCATGTCAGCAACTCAGTGGGTCTCGCAAGTGCCACATCATTTGCAACATGCTAAAAACATTTATTTGTGATTTTTTATCAGGTTGACACACTCAATTGTAAGTTTAAAAAGTTGGGACACTCAATTGTCAAATTTTAAAAAGTTCAGACACCAAAACAATCATTTTCCCAAATTATTAAATTTAGAAAGAATTGCACAATTGGTGTGCGAACTTTTCAGTTTTTGCTATTTTGGTGGTCAGACTTTTTTTTTTTGCAATCGAGTGTTTAAACTCACTAATTTTATATCGTTTAAGTGGTTCTGACAGGTTGACGGTGGCTGGAATGTCCAGTCAGCACAATTGGGACCCAATTTAAGACATGTAACTCGCCACATCAGCATCACTTATGAGTGTTATTATAAATGTCTAAAATGCCCTCCTAACTTCTACAACAAAATTCCCTTTTAGTACTGAGAATATGCTTTTGAAAAAAAAAATGGAGAACAAAGGAGGAAGAAGAAGAATACAATAATATCACCATGGCCATTATTAATGATAAACAAAACTTCAAATTTTTATTTTTTTAGTTGTTGGTTTTATATGTTTGAAAGAGAAAGAGACAAATGAATGGATAAAAGCACAATTATGAAACTTCCCGTCACATGGGCTTCATCCAAATTGAAGTACAAGTCTTAAAACATTTTAGTTAAATCAAAATTCTGAAAAATGATAATGCAAGATAGATCAGAAAAGCTTCATTAACCTATGATGAAGCAAATCTTGATGCCTGAAGTTGCAGGAATATCTTTAACAGAAAGTGGCAAAACAACTAAAGATGGAACATAGAACAAAGAAAGCCATCTCTGAATGAACAAAAGGGATGGCTCGAAGAAGTTCATAAAGCTTGTTGCAGCAGCCGAAACAGTAAAATCAAGAATAATTAGAACTGAGAATATGCAAAACATGCCAAATAATGTACTTGGGAACTTAATAGCAGTAACCATAAATGGACTCCTTCGCTCAGAGAGTCCATATCTGCTACAAGAGCTAGAGCAGAAGAGCTTAAAAGAAATGTGCAAGTTTAGAAGGCGAGAAGGGACGAATATGCAGCGGTCATCTCCCACCACGTTTCACCTGTCTGAAACTCATCATCAATAACCTTCCCCACATGGCTGTTTAGGTTTTTCAAAACCTCCCCAATCTTGGTAGACCCTTTAATCCAGTCAAATCCAACATGCTTTAAAAGATAATCACCAGCATGGATTTTAACCTTTGTTGTCAAGTAATCCAGTCCTCTTGCCATGAATACGTCTCCAGGTGATGAAATTAAAAAAAAAAAACTCATTGATTTTTTTTTCTAATTTTTCCTTCTCCCATTTCCATTTCAATCTTGACTCTCTGGCACAGAAACAACATCTCTGCCATTACCCTCCACTTGGTCCTTTCTCTTCTTTGCTATATCCATATACATCATCTCTACCATTACTCTCCACCTCCTCTTCTCCCATGGTGACGGCGATGTAGGTTCTGCAACTGTGCATACGACCCATGGTGACGGTGATGTAGGTTCTGCTGCTCCTTACTATACCATGAGAGCAACACATCTTTTGTGGAGAAATTTAGAGAGAGTGAAATGGATAGGTTGAGGTAGCAGTGTAGAAGAGCTATTTTTGCAACGTAAAGAGAAGGAAAATATTCATGTTGTTGCTCCTCTCAAATGCCAAATCTAGATTTCATTTTTTTTGCCCTAATTTTTTTTTTTTTTGAAAGGGAATGAATTGAAGGGTATTTTTGACAAATTAAATTATTTTGTATATTTGGCATGTGAAGTGTCCAGCCACATAGGAAAAGTGGGTCCTACAAGTGCTTAGTCAGCACTCCGGCCACCATAAGCCGGCCAGAAGCACCAAAACGACACCAATTTAAGGAGTTTAAACACTCAATTGCAAAAAAAAAAAAAAAAAAGTATAACCACCAAAATAGCAAAAATTAAAAAGTTCAGACACTAATTGTGCAATTTTTCCTTAAATTTATGTTGTTGTTTGCGAAATTGATTTCTGGTATTGGTTGAGAGGCTGCAGAGGTTTCAAAGTTTAATTAGGTGCTTACTCTAGCGGCAATAGCTTTAGTCGGTTTTGTGGTAGTGGTGGCTTCTTCATTAAGTGGGCAGTGAGTTTGTGGGACAATGCCATGACTGATTAGCTTATGTTTAATGTGGGTGTTCTAGTAGTTCTTAATTTCATTATATGTTCTTCTTAGTAATCTTCCAGCAATTAATGACCATCTGCAATTTCAAAACACACACACAAAAATGATTGAGACTTTTATGTGTAATTAAAAAGAGAGAATTTTATTTTGGATCACTTACTTATTGTTTAATAAGTTGTGAATCTTAATGATAATCTCATCTTCTTCTTCAGTGGAGTTCCTCTTTTTAAGATCAAGCCTCAAGTAATTTATCCATTTGAGTTTGCAACTCTTGCCACATTTGAGCAATCCTACACCGCAAAAATACATAAACACAACAACCTTCACCATGAGAATGAATATAGTCAATATCATGTTGGTCTTCTTCTTTAGTCTAGGCACTTTCATAGTCATTTTTCAAATAATCCGTATGATAAGCAGGAGGAAGTACGCGGTGATCTACCACTGATATAAGCTTGATTCATTGTCTTTTAGGATATTTTTGTCCATTCATTATTTTTATGTGAGGTGGCATATATGTCATAAAGAAGTTGGTCCCATTTGAGCATAGTCATCACTCCGGTAAGGGGGATTTAACTGGAAGCACTATATTGTTATTATTTTAAAAAGTTCAAACACTTAATTGAACAAAAAATTTGTTGAGACACCAAAATAGCAAAAATTAAAAAGTTGAGACACTAAAAATGCAATTATCCCTATATATATATATATATATAAATCAACTATACATCTTCATTACTTCATAAATAATAGTACAATTAAAAGATATTAAAATAAAATTTCACTCAAATTATAAAAATTTTATTATTATTCTTTAATTGATTTAACATAGCTTTTTTAATGTGCAATTCCATAATTTGTATGCTCCACTAAATGACTTTAATATGCAATTCCATAATTCATATGCTCCACTGAATGACTTTAACTAGCCATAAAGAGACCACTATGTTTATACAGATAAATTTTTTTCATAGCAAATTACATTTTTCTCTCCGATGTTTAACTTAATTAACACTTACATTTCTCTTATTTAAAAGTTAAAATTTTTGCCTCCTTCAACTTTTATTCCGTTAATATTTAAGGACCTCTGTTATTAAACCATTTTTTTCATTAAATGCTATATAAAAAGACTAAAATGTCATTTTTAAACAGTAAAAAAAATATAATTAACTATAAAATACTAGTAAAATAGTTTTTTTATGAACCATATCATTAGTAAGTGAAAAATGTAGTTATTTAATGTTATTAACTATAAAAGACTAAAATATCTTAGTGTTTTATAATTAATTATAGTGAAAATACTATTTGAAAGGACATTTTTTTTCATATAGTACTTAATAGAAAAATAACTTAATGCTAATAGAGGTTCTTAAATGTTATCAGAATAAAAACTAAGGATAATAAAAAAATTGATTTTGAAACAATAGGAAGGTATGTACAAATTAGGTCAAACCTTAAGGAGAAAAATGTAATTTGCTCTTTTTTTTATCAATAGAGAGGTCATATAATTTAATTTAAATATTAAGTTTTTGTTATGATATTTGTATCCATACAAATAAACTTAAAACTGTTAAATTAATTTTTATTTAATTATAACCATTGATTTTTCTTATGTGTTAATACCTATAATATGTATGGATGGCTATAACTAAATAAAAAATTTATCTATGGTTTTAAGTTGCATTTATATAGATGCAAACATAAGTGATGGACTATATATTGATAGACTACACAACAAGAAGACAATCATACCCTCTTCTCTTTCTTTTTAAATCAAATAAAAAATTAATTTTACAAATAAAGAGTGACAAATTTTGAAATCCATTGAAAAATATGACCATTAAAACTTCTAATTCGCGGCATTTAATTAGATATGAAATTTAATATAGCGTATTACTAAATTGATAAAATCTATTTAAATTTTTTTGGTTAGAAAAATTAAAAAATTAATATGACATTCTCTATAAGAGAGAAAAATTTTGGCAAGTTATTGAATACAAATTTTTTTATAAATTTTTATATTTTTTTAACAAATTTAATTTAAGAATAATAAATTATAAATTGAAAATTTTGCGTTCATTATGTTTTTTTTGTGCTTATAGAATTTCACGTCAACTTTATTAGATTTTATTAGTTGTGAAGAACTCCTTCCATCCATTCCAATTGTCTTTTAAGGTAGTGTCACAAAAATTAAGAATCCTATTTAAAAGGTAGTGTCACAAAGATTAAGAATCCTATTTAATAAGTCTAATTATAGGTGCAAATGACTATTAAAAAAACTAAAAGTTAGTGTAAATTACAATTATTCCAATAAAGAAACTTACTCTAAAATCAAGATAATGGTAAAATTAGAAAGAATGGTTTATTTTTTATTAGTAATCTAAAAAAGTCATTTGGAGTGAAACAAATTCTATTTTCTTAAAAAACAATTGGAATGTAACGAAGAGAGTATCAAGATAACAAATCAATTATTTTTGTCTCATGAATTGGAATAGCTAGTTTCTAATTAATTTTTAAGGCAAAAACTAATGGTGTTCATAATCCATTCATTATCACCTCAAACTACTGTTGATAAATAAATGAGATGCTGTTCATCAAAGCTCCATAAATATTGGTTCAAATCCAAAACTTGGAAGCAATACCATAAGAAGATGTCAACAATAATAGAAAGGCCACAATCCCTTCTCCAACTTTATGGCTACGAGAATTTTCAAACATCCATTTCCAATTCTTTCGGCTCTCAGTTACTATAATTCATTTTGGTAAACAAAAATATTTTCAAGAAGAAGGAAAAAAATGGAATAGATAAATACTTGAATATTTGGTAATCTCAAATGTGTCAAAACCAATGATGTTTTATTATATTTCGATGAATCATTTCTTCCGGTAGAAAAGGACTGTGTAAACGCATAGGGAGAAAAAAAAAAATGGCTCAAACTCCTCTGAACTCACTGCTCCATACGAATTCCACACTATCACAATCCAATCTAACCGTCGCTAAAGCCACAACAGCGATCCAATTAAACCCATATGACCACCTCCAAATTACTCCCAATAGCGACGGCACTATTTCTCGGTCGCTAAACGTTCCTAGTGTAGAAGCAAATCCAGAGGCGACAAGCGGGGACTCTTTCGTCTGCAAAGATTTGTCGCTAAATGCCAAAAACAAAACATGGGTACGCATTTACAGACCCACTAGATTGCCTTCTAACGACAACACCGTAGCTCGTCTTCCTGTAATTGTCTACTTCCACGACGGTGGCTTTATACTCTATACTGCCGCCGCTGAAGAGCCTCACCACGCTTGCTCGGAGTTTGCAAGCGAAATCCCTGCGATTGTCGTTTCTTTAGATTACCGTCTCGCTCCAGAGAATCGGCTTCCAGCTCAATATGAAGATGCAATGGACGCAATTCTTTGGGTAAAGCAACAGGTTTTGGATCAAAATGGCGAACAGTGGCTAAAAGATTATGGAGATTTCTCTAGGTGCTATCTATGCGGACGTGGTAGCGGTGGGAATATAGCGTTTCACGCAGCTTTAGAAGCTTCATATTTTGATCTAAAACCGTTAAAGATTTGTGGGTTGGTGCTGAACCAACCCATGTTTGGAGGGAATCAGAGGAAGGCATCGGAACTCAAATTTGCTGACGATCCGCAGTTGCCATTACCGGTGGTGGACCTAATATGGGAACTATCTTTGCCTATCGGTACAGATAGAGATCATCCGTATTGTAATCCAGCAGCAGATAATTCGCAAAAGAGGAAGATGGGTAAATTAGAGAGGTGTTTGATGATTGGTTTCTGTGGAGACATTATGCATCAGAGGATGCAAGAGTTGGCCAGCAGGATGATGAAGTCTGGAGTGGATGTTCAATCGTGGTTCCATGATGCAGGGTTCCATAACATTGACTGTGTGGACGAGCAATTAGCTCGTACCGTTTTAAACACTATAAAAGAATTTATCATATGATTAAAGTGTTTTTTTTTTTTTTTTGAGGAAACATATGATTAAGTTGTTGCAAATCAATTTTTGGAGTCAAATTGCTGAAATTTGATTCAATAAGCGTAAAGCTTATAACAGGCAATATAAAGAATTTAATTGTTTCATGATTATAATGCAAATTACAATAAGTTATTTTTCTATTGCAATATAATTAAATTGATCAATTATAAATGGATTACTAATAATTAAATTGATCAATTATATATAAATGGATTGTTAATCTAATGTTTGGTTCTGAAATTTTGGTTTTTGGTTTTGAAGTTCTTTGTGTGGTGGTACTGAACCTCATATAAATTGGCTGATCAACTTATTCAGTTATAATTAGCCTTTTTTGTCATAAACTCAATGAAAAATTATAGTTTTGTTAATATAAATACTAAAATTGTGACTCTAGATATGGTATATTTTTTCTTTAAAAAAAAGTATAAAAGGTGTATTATGTGATTAATTAGATGTTTTTTTAATTATAAAAGTCTATTTTTTTGACATTTAAAAGTTTGTTATTTCAATTTCTTTAATGCTTTGGTATTTCATAAATTAGTATTATTACTATTGTACTATAAAACATTAATATAACATTAATTTCTAAAAATAGAATTAATTTTTATATGATTTACCATTAAGTATTTTAATTTTTAATTGAGAAAAAATGATAAGTACAAAATATATGGTATGTTAGATGCTTTTTATTATTATTATTATTATAAAACTCATAAAAAATAAGTATCAGTGAATTGTATAATAGGAGGTAGAATTTAAAAAAAGGCAAAAATTAATTTTACAAACCAATAACGGTAATATTCAAATTTTGTATCACATAATACCCTTACAGGGAGGTGACAGCTAGACCTTTACCTCACTTCTTTAAATACTTTATTATTAAGAAAACAGAGCCAAAATTCAATTAGATGGTTTTTTTTTTAATTAACATGCCCTCTAAATTAGTTATATAACACAAAGTTTTCATTTATACTAAAAAGATTGAATTATAAAAATTAATAAGCAAAATTTATATATAGATATTACTTTAAATTTTATAATTATTTAGCTAAAATAGTTTAAAGTTATAGTCTTGTAAACTCAAGAACGACTGCTTTTTTTATTGTGCAAAAAATAATTATAATGTTATAATGATATAAAAATAATAATAAAAAGTAAATTGAGAAATTTAATAATAATGTGAACTAAATAAGAAATTCCATTAAAAAATTAATTAATAAATGAGAAAATATAAAATTTAAAAGGAAATAAGTAATAAAATTTAAGGAAAAAAACATGGATCATTGGTTAATTGAATTAACGGAAAAATTACAAATTTGGTGTCTCAATTTTTCTAATTTTTCTATTTGAGTGTCTGAACTTTTTTTTTTGCAATCAAGTGTCTGAACTTTAGAAAAGCATATCAATGTAGTGTCTCTGACTGATTTAATGTTGACTGGGTGTTCAGTCAAATCAAATAGGATCCACTTTTATCCCAGTCATTAACCATGTCATTTGCCACATGTGTTGCATTATTTAAAGGGTAAATTACCCTTATTCAGTCACCCTCAATGTCTGCAGTGGAAGTTAATGTTGAGGTTATTTTTGTCAATTCATAATCTTTAATAAGGTTAATTTTGTCCTTTAAATAATGCAATATATGTGACATATGACATGACCAATAATTAGGATAAAAGTGAGTCCTGTTTTATCTGAGTCAGCACTCAATCAACATTAAACTGCCGGAGACACTACATTGATATGCTTTTCTAAAGTTCAGACACTTAATTACAAAAAAAAAAAAAAATTCAAACACTCAAATAGAAAAACCACAAAAGTTGAGACACTAAATTTGTAATTTTTTCATTAAATACAATCCCTTGGTTGAAATAGTGTAAAACATTGTACTAATTTTACATGTATTCCCACTAAAAAAAATATACTAATACTGTTATTTATGGCTTAACATGCATATGATATAAGACTAACTTCAATGCCATCAAGCATAAGAGTGACAAAAAGAAAGGAAAAATCTTAGAACTGAAAGCAGACATAAATTCAATTAGCCCTCTGCTTATCTTCTTCCGTTAATTCTTCATTTCATATGTTAAAATTCTTCTCTCTCTCTCTCTCTCTCTCTCTCTCTCTCTCTCTCTCTCTATATATATATATATATATCACTCATCTATTCGATTAGCTGTAAGATCACCAGCTTCACCTGGGCGTAAATGATCATTATGTGCAGTTGTATAAGCAATTTGTGAATGAACAAAGTGCTTAATAATGTTTAACAACATAATACGTTTTTCAGGATCAACAATCTCAATCCTGTGGAACCCAAACTCGTCAAAATGAGCATTAACTTTAACTCCATTGTGCATTAACATCTGCACAAATTCTTGTTGCCTGTCTATCAATGGATCCATTCCAAAACCAAGTACTAAACATGCAGGCAAACGTTTTATCTTTTCTTTATGTGGTCCGTCCAACAATGGATTACAGTATGGATGATCACGGTTCGCACCTTTAGGCAATGTTATTTCCCATACAAAGTCTAGTGCAGGCAAAGGTATGATTTGATCAGTAGCGAAACGAATCTCTGAATCTGTTCTTCGCTCCCCACCAAATAATGGCTGATTCATGATGACCCCAATAATCTTTAAGGGGTTTAGATCCATTCCAATAACTCTTAAAACAGAGAAAAACCCTATATTCGCTCCATTTCCGGTCCCAGAAACGAAACATTTTGAGACGTCTGCGTAAGTCTTGATCCATTGATCACCATTCGGGTCTTCAATTTGTTTCTTAATCCAAAGAATGGAGTCTTCCCCTTCTTCGTATTGGAAGGGGAGGCGGTTTTCGGGTGAGAGTCCGTAGTGGACGAGAATGATAAATGCAGGAATTGTGCCTGCAGTCCATTGACGTTCAAGGTGAAGGGCAGGGTTATCACCTGAGAATTGAACCCAAGTACAACCGTGGAAGTAAAATACAATGGGAAGACGTTTGTTACGAGAAGTGCATTTGATAGGAAGATAGAGTCGGAGTTTGGTGCCCCTTTCACTGTTAATAATGACATCTCTGGAGAGAACAGGTTCTCCTGTAGAAGGGTCATCGTTGAGTTTTGCAGGTGGGAAGTTGAGAAGGCGAGTATAGGTGCCATCACCATTGGGCATGAGGCTAACGTACTCATATGGATTTAATTTCGACATTGCTGATGCTGTGCAAAGAAGAGAAGATCAACAACAGGAGAAAAAAGGATTAATGAACTCAATCAGCCTTCCGTTTTTGCCTTCCTCTGCTTGCTGTTTTGCATATATGTTTAGAGGTACGTGGTGAACTTTGGATGGTACAAAATTAAATTAAGACTTAAATTGGTTATCCACTTCGGTAATGTGAACTATTTTTGACAACTTTTAACCATTTTCCTTATAATTCGTAATCTATTTGGACATCCATCATTCATTCGAGGCCAGAAATTTAGTATGATATTGCTCTTTTCTTTTTTTTATTGCTTGATTAAAAATAATTATTGTTAATTATCTACTATTAAAATGGCAAACAAATTTTTATTTTAGTTAACAGAATACAGGTATTTATTTATTTTTTAACTAAGTTAACAGAATGCAGTTATGAGCTATGATAAATTTGACATTTGGTCTGTTTCAAAAAAAAAAAAAAGCTTCTTGTTAATTAGGTTTTGATTTCTTCGTTTTTTTTTATATATGTAGAAAAAAATTAGATGAACTCATATTCTTATCGGTGGGAATTTTTGCACTCCTCTTGTTAATAATTGCACTCCATTTTAAATTCATTTGCAATTTAAATGACTTAATTACCTTTAATTTAAAATAATTGTGTTTTATTATTTGATTAAGATATGAAAAATGTACTTTTCACGACAATTAATACTGACTTAAAAAATAATTTAATTATTTACACATGATAAAAATTTAACAACTTGAATGCAAATATTTACTTTAATTGAATAGTTTTTATATCTTAATCACTAAGAATTATTTATAATTTTTTTAATTTATTATATTAGTTTATAATAGCTTTGACTTCTATGACTAAAATTTTATTAAAAAGCAGTTGTGTTTCTTTAGTTTTTTAGTTGTATTAACGTTTTAATTGTTTATACATGATAAAAAAAAAATTTGATGATAAGTTTGATTTTAATTTTTTATTAAATTTTTTTAATAAAATGGTAGAATATAATATTAAAAATATTACATGTATTAAATAATTATTACAAAATAAAATAATTAAAATAAATTTTAAAAATATCAATTAAATTAAAAAAATTAGATTTTTTTAATGTATATAAGGTAATGAAGTAATTATCTCTAATATAAATAATGGAATACAATTTATAAATGGGGAGAGTGCAATAAGCTCTATCAAAGTTTAAAAAAAAATTACAATAAAAAGTAGATATTGAAGATGAGGATATAAGTGTCTTTTACACTTTAAAAATATTAATATTGGAATGTGAATATAAAGTGTTGGAGTGTAAAAATCACCACCCTATTATTTAAATGGATGAAAACAGGAAAGTTGCTAATCCGGATCTATACAAGAAATTAATATTTTAATTTGATTTACATACTTCTTTATGCTTGTCTTTAGATGTTTTATTGAATTTTTTTGGTAGTTCAACAATTTCTAAATGGAAATGAAATTCTATAAAATTAAAAATCTAATTTTACTCGAAATTAATTTTTTTGGTTCAATTCTATTAAAAAATTCATTTTATTTCCAAATAAATTTTAAATAAAATTCGTTGGCAATTCAATTCATTTGAACCAAATACATTTTATCAATAAATTAAGAAGTTAGAATTGGAAATGAATTTTACAAAGTTTTCATTTAAACAAAAAACACTCACTTGAATTCGCAAATGAATTCCATAAAATTCCATGAAATTCATTTAAACCAAACATGTCACGTAGTATTTTCTATTTTCTTTTTTTTGGAGATTCAATTAATGCTAAATTTTTGAGTTAGTTTTGACAGATTTAGAAAAAACAAAAAACAGTTAAGTTCCAAATATATGAATTTAAAAACTTTATAAGCTAGTATATATATTTGATTACAAAATCGACTTCAATAACAGTTCACTAAAACTCATTTGCTAAAGTACATGAATTATGGATCAACGACACAAGCAAGCAAAAGGTGCAAATCAATGCATTATCATGAGGGAGAGGCAGACAAGAAATTCTGAGCAGAACCAGGCTGTATGTAGCTGGGATAGATTACACCGGCTAATGTAGGCCCATAGAAATCTGGTTTTCTGTCTTTATGTCTCTTAACCATAATTTTTCTTTTTGAACATGACTTAACCATGTAATTTGCACATTAAAGAATTTTGAACTATTTGGCTCCCACTGTGTAGTCCACAAATCTCGACCTATCCAGCCTCTAATGAATAAAGGAAAAAAACAAGAATTTTGCACTAAATCATCAAGAATTGTTTTCTTGATGATTTTGTGCATGAGTTGATTTTATGCTACTGTTGCGAAACAAGATTTAATCATATCTCTTTAGAAGGAAAAAAAAAAAAATTAACGACCATTATGTTAATGCCTCCAAACAAGAAGCAACAAGAACTTTGTTTCTAAAATAAGTTTCTTGATTTATAGTAAATTATGATTCTATAAAAGTGTGCCAAATCTTGAGAAATACATTTAAAAAAAGAAAAAACAGAACATGGGTTTCCTCATACACACATGCCTCCTAACCACCAGTGCCTCTCTCATGGGATTGCCATAAGAAAATCCAAAACTGAATTAATATTTCAATCTTAAGAAAATTTATTGATCAAACCAATAATTTTATCAAAAAAAAAAATGTTATGATTAGGATAATCATGAATTTATTGTTCAATATCTTGTACTTTTTTTAAAAAAAAAAAGAAAAATAATTCTATTGATTCAAACTAGCAATACATCAATCGAAACATAGATACATATTTGCTAAAAACCATAGAGGATGAAATAGTACCCAGGTTAATAACATAATAAATCGGCTCAAAGCCTACAAATTTGATAATACTATAATGACTAGAATATCTATGACTCCAGTTCTGCAACATACTAACGACCGTAATCTGATTCATTGTATCTGTCTGATCGAATATACTTTGCCTGTCTGAATCGCCAATACAAAGAAAAAGCCGCAACAAGACAGAAAATAAAATGTTGTAACAAGACGACGACAACCAAACGCCGCAACAAGACGAAGAAATCACGAAAAATAAAATAAAACCTAAATTTATGTGGAGTAACCACTTATTTAAAAAATAAATTGATAAAAGATGTATAGATGGGTGATTTCAGGCCAAGAATGACAAAAAATCACCCCACCTTGCTTAAGGAAGATGCACGGTTAGAAAAGAAAAGAAGTGAAAGTTGAGAGAAAAAGAGGAGGCTAGGGTTTCTAAAAAATATATTTAAAATGCCTTTTCTACATTTGAATTTTTCAGTGATGGTATAGAGCATTTTTTTTATTTATATATGTATTTTAAT
>CATIWK010529693.1:0-18952 GCA_949634005.1 Mallotus japonicus
ATAAATATAGTACTATAAAAATAGAAAAAAAATGTTGAGTAAAAAAATATTAAAAAAAAATAGATAAAGACAGTAAAAAAAATATTGAGAAAAAATAAATGAAAACAGTATAAAAGCAAAAAAATTGTTAAAAAAAAGAAAACAAATAAAATGTTGAAAAAGAAGTATAAAGTAAAAAAAATTGAAAAAATCAGTAAAAAAAATGCTAGAAAAAAAAAAGACAACCCTAATAGCAAGGGAGTGGACTATATTTGCAAGAAAAAAATTTAAAAAAATATTTTTAAAAATTTTTCAAGTCAACAACATTTTTGAAAGTTTTTTTAATTTTTGATATATTTATGTAAAAATCCCAAATGTCAATTGGACAGCCCCGTACCCAAACCATGTGGAAAATTTTTTATAATTTTTTCTTTCAAAAAAATATTCCACATTATAAAATGATTATATTGTCCAGTGGCAACAACGTGGTTGAATAGAGAAAAGGTAAACATCAACGATTGAACTAATAATAGATCTGAATGCATTGCTTGATGTGCCAAATTCTGCAAATTGCATTCACAATATATTCTGGAGTTTTATATACATATATATATATATAAGTACATACACAGACACACATCAACAAAGTAAAGTCAGGTGCTCAAAATTATATGCTATGAATAAATAATCTTAGTTGATGTGCACAAAGCTCTTTACAATAAAAACATGTGACTTTTCATCTTTTCTTGAAACAAATAAAGATTTAACCAAAGGATTCTTCTAATATTTTCTAACTTTCAAAATAATTGAAAGAATGCCCGAGTTAATTCTTAGCTAGTGCCACCGCCAAAAAGTTATAATGGAAAATGTAATGAATTGCCCCTCTATCACTCAGCACAAAAAGTAGGCACATGATGATTAGATCGCCTGTGAAAACTTCCTGCTCCAACAGAAAAATTAGTGTCTCTCAAGTGTTTCAGCAATTTTACATTCTCATATATTCTTATTTAAGGTGGCATGTTAGATGGACAAAAAAAAAAATTTCACATGCCTCGTTTCAATTGAATCAAGATAGCTTGGTGATATCGATCACCACCCACAAGCCGATATTTCACCTGCAAAAATTAGAGAATTTGACTGTTATAAAGACAGCAACATTTGCAAAAACAAAAATGCAGAAGAGCATGCTGTGCGTAACATGCAACAAACTATGCATGTGCATAAAAACACAATCCATAAAATCGCATTTTATGGCATGTATATTATCTGTACTCCCTGTGACTCCATGACATTCTGAGCACAAGCCAAGCCTGGACCGTCATGACTTCTAAACTTTTCTAAATCAAGGATCTAAGTTTAAATAAGTTTGATTTGAAGCAAGGACAACAAACTAATTCAGCAATAATCAAAATCAAAGACAGGACAAAAGGTTCCTGACGCTAATAATTTAACATGGATCATTACAAGAAACAAAATGTGGGGCAATTTACACCACAAACAAGTCTTTCTAACTAGGATGCTCAAAGTTGAAACACACATATGAAAATTAGAAGAAATGTGCCAAGATCATGATCAACTACATACAGCTCCATATATTTATTACTGCATGCGCCAAAGTACTACAACGGCACAAAGTTTTACTGAGACTTCATGGGGTGTGAGGTTCAGTCCCCACCCTCATCTCCCTGCAAAGCACAATTAATTCCCCTTTCCCAGATCAAACAAGGAAAAAAAAAAAAAAGCACCAGACCTGTCTTTTAAAAAAGCTGCTCACATTCAGCATAAGCACTGATCACCTTAAGTAACTGCTCAAGTTTTCAAGTTAGGAGAGAACATAGCATTTGCAGGTGTCCTTGTCAGATTGCTCCTTGCATTTCCAGAAGCTTGTCCAACAGTGTTTTTGGCACCAGCCATCTCAGATGCCAAGATCGACTTCTTTATCTGCCATCATGATGGAGAACCAACTTATACTTCAAAATAAAAATTTTAAAAAAAAAACAATGCAAGTTTCAGAAATTCCATCTTTTGTCAAGCTCCTTAAGCTAGCATAAACTATCCACCTTGCAGTCAAATATGTCTAATAATGTGTATGCAAAAGATAAGTACACACATAGGCATGCATGGGTATAGAGATAGATGTATGTATGCATCTATAATATTAGATGAAAAGATACTGAGATAAAACTAACCACGGCAAGGCGTTCTTTGTGAATATCACTTGTAAGCTGCAAAACCACCAAGCAAACGCAGTCAAGAAAAACAAAAAAAATACAGAAAAGTTGCTTGTTTTTCAAAAATAAGATCCTTAGTTCATCATTGAAAACAAAAGATGTGTTCTCACACAACACCACAACACATAGCACAATGAACCCAAGCAAGTTTTTACCGGTTTTCGATAGATCTTGATTTCATCACCACTAAATCCTGGAAGTGTCATATTCCAGTTTCTCTCTGTACCAAAATCAAAGAATATGATAAGCACCACCACAAGTAAACAAAATCATTAAGGAGTCTCCTTGCAAAACTAACCAAGATGTAGAAGTATGTCTTTTGCTTCCAACGTATCAGACTTCCGATGCTTGGCTAATGAGCAACCAAACGTTGTGATCTGCCCGGATTAAAAAAAAAAAGAAAAAAAGCAAAGCACAAATGATCAAATGGCTGGTATACTTTGGAACTGATCAAAGCTACACTTGCAAGAAAAGAAATATACAAATCCTAATTAAGCTAACAATCAGGCAAAATCATTAATTTAGTCTAAGACGCAACATGGTAAAAATAGCATAAATACATATGTGCATGCATAACCACATACACATGTATGATCAGGATTTGTTTAAACTCACAGATTCAACAAATTCATCAGCTATATCTGCAAGGATCTCTTCAACTTCAGGCTCTAATTTCTCAGATGGATCAATCTATCCATGAAGCAAACAAGAGGATTAATTGAGAAGACTGCAGCTAAAATTTATACAAGAACAAAATATTAACTGTCAGGTTGTAAACAGAAACCAAAATCATTTGGCATTTCTTAGACATGGCACAAAACTCGCAATGTCTAGGTACAGCATTATACTTTTAGACATCAATATAGCTTTATTCATTGATGGTTTCAACAAATAAAATCATTGAGGGAATAACCCCTCCCATACTCATTGCAGATTTCTTGAATTATGTCTCCAACTACTGTATTGAACAGATGATTAGCACAAGGCTGCAACTAACTATCCCTAGTTTAGTTCACAAAGATAAGTTACAACTTTCTTCTCATTGACTTTAAAGTACATTGCACCTCAGCTCTGTAGTTGATGAAGTAAAGAAACAATAATAATCTCAGGATTTAATTCTTAATTGTGTGACTTTAGACTAGTACGGTAAAATTTCCAATGCAGAGGTCTTTTATGCAACTTCCTATAATCTTATTACAAATGTAAAACTATTGTTAGCAAGTCCTTTGATTCCTAGTTGATAACTTCGTGTTGGTTCAGAATTTTCCAGGATTGAGATTTCCAATGTCATAGGACAAGGCCCGGTACTTCGTTCTCTATATATCTATGCACATTTTCAGCAATTGATTTGGAAGACTCGTTTGTCTTTTTCCCCCCAAGCCAACAATTCATCTAATTTTCTTACTCTAATCAGCTCTAATTCAAACTCTTAACTGTCATATCAATTTTTCTATGAATCCTGTCAATAGCTTCAGATTTTCCATCGTAAGGAATTAACAGCACACATCTGAATTTGAACAATGTCATAAATCTATGCATGTAACTTTATTCGAAACAACTCTCAAATCACAGTTGGCCAGTTGGAATTTTAGCCGCAGAGCATGAGCTGTCTGTCTTACACATACTTTTGATATTTATTTAATCAGTTTTTTTAATGTTCTACATAAATGATACAACCTCCAAGTTTAATCAAACCACTATAACAACCATGCTAATATTTGTGAAGTGGAAGAATATCAACCATTCAGCAATTTTTATGGAGTGACAGATGATGCTGATAACATGCATTGCATATAATATACTCAACAACCTATTAAATGCAAACCTCCAATACAGTAAACAATTTCCTTTTTGGAATAAAAAGTAAGAAACTAGTAAAATCCTTTAAATATAATTAAAAAAGGTTTGGAAGCAGCATTATGAATTTTTTTTTTTCAAGTTGACATCCATAAAAAGAGCAAAGATCGCTCACCTGGGTGACTAGCTCTTGAATACTTCTTTTGCTAAGAATCCGGTTACCAAATTCATCACTTTCTGCATTAGCTGTCCTACTGGGAGTTGCCGGCTGTATAGTGTTTAGCACAGTGCTTGGTACAGTGTTGTGTATGGTGTTGGGATGAACTGCTGCTAAGGATGGTGGCTTTGGACTAGCTGAAGGATGAAGAGAAGCAAGCTGTTGTGTTATGGACCGCGGACCCCTTGTTTGAAATTGTTGCCCAAAATGTTCAGATGGTTGATGGGATGTTAAAGACTGCTGGGGTTGTGCAGGCGACATGTGCTGCTGCTGCTGCTGCTGCTGTGAAGTTGTTGGCAGGGGATGGTGTTGCTGAGGAACATGTGACCTTTGTTGCAAAGATTGCAGTGGTCTATATGAAGGGGAAGGCAACGGAGGCTTGCCTTGTGATCCCGGTGGCAACCATGGCTGATTAGGGGACTGCATACTTTGTAATGGGTTTGGTGCTGGAGAACCAAGACCTACTGAAGAGGGTCTCATAAAACCGTGCCCACCTTGGAAATTCTGCAAAAAGGAAAATTAGTATCTATAAGAATGAAAAAGTGAAAAAAAGCCAAAACCCCATCCCTTTCTCTTCAAAACACAAAATGGAAAAGACAAAGTATCACTATATTTTGAAAAATAATATTACAACATGAAGCAAAACAGCAGTGTTGTTCCTATCCAATAGCTTTCAAGACCTTTCATATGCCGTAAGATGTAAATTAATTAAAGAAACAAAATCTCTGAACTAGAGCCAGTATTTTTAGACTATGCCATTGCATGGATAATCCCATGCCAATTTTAAACCAACACCAATCAGCGTAAACAAAATGCATATACTGTGTAAGAATTAACATGAGAATCCAATCAGCAATGAAGCCACAACAAAGCCAAAATATTTGAATACCATTCAACAATGCCAAGATAAGGCTCAATGCATGTTGATGTTTAGAACTATCAAAAATGTAAATTCACAGGCCAAAGCCAAATTGAGATACTAAATTTAGCAACTTGCCCCCAGCTAGTACTTGTGCCCTACTCTTTTAAAACTCTTGATTCGAATTAAGGTCAAAAGCAATCTTTCTTGCTGACATTTTTTACAATCACAAGTTAAGAGACAAAACAGATATTTAAACCATAAGATCAATATCAGAAAACACAAAAATCAATTACACATCACATAAAAGAAAAACATTAAGGCGTAAGAAGCTTGAAAAAAAAAATCAAAAGGGAATACTGACTTGGGTGGTGGGTGTCAAGTTATTTGGCGGTCTAATAGGCGATTGAACAGGCCTCTGTTGATGATTTACACCAATCCCACCTGCCCTAATTTGAGAACCTGAACTTGCTGAGCCCACCATACCCATTCCTTGCCTCACCTACAGCACAACAATAGACAGAACAAAACATCACCAATAATTTTCAACACTTTCTTTTTTTAAAAAAAAATTAATGCTTTAAGACTGACCTGTGAAGTGCTGGAATTAGCCACATACTGCTGTCCAAAAGTAGATGGAAAATGAGCAGGAGAAGGGGCCGCATGAGGAGAGGGAACACCAATAGCAATGCCGCCGGTGGCTCTTTGTTGGGACGGCGCAGAAATTGGAGGAGTAACAGAGGCAGAAGAAGAAGCCTGAGTAGTGATTGACGAGAAATGTTGAAAGTGTGGATGTGGATTATGTTGAAGTTGCAATGGTCTATGCATTGGTGCTTGCGGCCTAGCAATAGTAGAAGCCATTTGTGGTTGAGATTGTGGAGTAGTAGAGGCTGAAGGTTTTAACGCCTGGTTAGGATTAGGGTTAGGGTTTAGGTTTGGAGAAGGGGTTACAGGAATGATGGAGGTGGACGGCGGATGAGATGCAGATGATGGTTGTTGTTGCTGCTGCTGCTGCTGCTGCTGTTGCTGCTGCTGCTGCTGCTGCTGCTGTTGCTGTTGTTGCTGCTGCTGCTGCTGCTGCGCTGCGGGTGGTGGTGAAGGAGACGGAAGTGCTGGTGATGGAGGTTGCTGCGGCTGCGGCTGCTGTGGCGGCGGTGGTGACGGTTGATTAGGTAGCGAAGTGGTGGTGGAGGGAGTTGGGGTTTGATTGTCCATCTTCGTAGCTTGACAATGGATTGGAGGGAAATTTGGTTAAGAAATCTATAGATTTCTTATTTATAGTGACGAAATAAAAGAAAAGAGCGGAGCCTTACTTATAGTCAGAGAGAGATTCCCGTCGTTTTTACTTTATCTACTCTTTTAGTGACGAAATTCTGTCGTTCAGCTTGAAACTTTCGTCGTCTATGTTTATCTCTCCTTTTAGCGACAGTCAACTTGTCTTCTGCCGGGCAGTAAATAACAAGTACATAATTAATAAAAAAACTTCTATATATTTTTTGAAATTACTAATGTTTAGATTTCAATAAATTTGAAACAAATTTTCCAACAATTTAATATAACATTTTTACTTTTTAATACTTTTTTCACAACACAATTCAAAATTTTTTTCATGGGTTATATTTTAATAATAAAAATTTATTTTATTTTTAGTTATTTAATTTTTATTTTTATTTTACCAAAAAATATTTCTATCTAAATTCAATAGTGTGATAATACAAATCAATTTTGTCAAGTAATTATTTGGTGAAGTTAATTGTCTCTCTTAGAGGATATGACTATTGAGGCAGGAATATTTTATTGCCATGTTATTGTCCGTTTATTTTTTTTATTTGAGAAGCAGGAGATAAAAATCGATCTTTTGACATATTATTGCCGCGTTATTATATTTATATCAAAAAAATAGTTTGATATTTTTGGATGAAATAAAAATTAAATTTAATTAATTAAAAAAATAAATTCAAATTTTAAAAAACAAAATGTAAGAAATGATAAATTTGAGTGACAAATAAAAAATAATTTGCTACAACAATTTTTTTTTTTTTATTTGGATTCCAATTAGATTTGGAACTCTTTAACCTCAAAATCCTGAAAAGAGTATAAGAAAATTCTCAAGAGTACAAACTGACTAGACTATAAAGCAAGTCCATTTTCAATGCCAACACCCTCAAGCACCTTAGTTCAATTTAGCTCCATGGAAATTATCGAATTACATTTCTGTATGTTAACAAGAAAAAAATGTTAAATGGGATTTTCATAAAACCATAACTAACATTGGCAGAGCAACTTCTGCTGTAGAACTGTTCCATTTAGCAGTTGCTCACTTTCTCATGAAACCCTAAATTTGTTTCCTGATGCACCATTTTCACCATTAAGTGATTGGTACTCTTCATTACAATTTCCATCCTCTACATCTGAAATGGGACCAAGGTCGGGACCCTTTTCCCTGTTAAAGAAAAAAGTGACCGAAACTTAGGAAATTTTCTTACAATTTCTTGGCCTGAAAATTTTAACAAAGCCAAAGAGAACATACATTGTAGAATAAATGACTAGTCCAATGGCTACACTTGCAAAAGCAAGAAAATACAATCAGTCCACCTGCAAGCCGTTTTCAGTATGTCAGATATTGAATCCATGATCCTTAAATGCCAACTCAACCTTTGACAATTTTAATTAAGTTGGCAACTAAAACTTAAGACTTGGAAATTGAAGATTGTAATTATCTACCTGTTGATGGTAGAAAAAGATCCGAAATACAACTACCCACATATCAGATGTAAGAATAGAAAGATTATACATTGTAGCTCCACTCAACTGCATTCAAAATATCAAACATGGAATTCTGGTTTAAATTATAACTATTATTTGCTTCAAGGGATATATGTAAAGAGACAGTAATGGACCTTCAGAAAAAATGAGAAAAGGGAGTATAGTGCAAAGCTCGAAAGAGTGTAGAAAGCTAAGGCTAATATCTGCAAAGCAAAGCAAAGAACGAAGCAAAATCTTCAGTAAAAAGACCAACTATTCAAGGCAGGATAAAGAAATCAGAACATTTATCACGTACTATATCAGCAAAAAGCTTGACAGATTCCAGACTCTTTAGCTCCAGTAAAGATCTACAGAAGGTTATGGAATTAAATCAATTTAAAGGAGATGATAAACGGAAATGTAACTCTCATAGCAGACCTATATTTGGGAGAAGTTACATCTGAACTATGCTGACAAGCAAACCATAAGCTCCAATCATTGACAGCAGCTCGACACGATCTTTATTCTTAACACAGAATTCCTGCAATTTAGGGGGGAACAAGACTACTGAGCAACTGCAAGTATATTACTGAGAGGTTGTGTTGCAATAGCAAGTGATATAGATTCATCAACCTCACCAACATTGCTCAAGGAATAGAAAAGTGTCCCAGCTATGACAAGAATATCACCCAAAAGAGGCCTTGAACCACCTGAAAGACAAATATCTGACACAAACAAGTATAATATATTTCTTGTACTAAATTATAGGCCCTTTCAAGGGGCATACCTTTTTTTTATTAATAGGGAGGTTAGACGATTTAAGTATCAATGGACCATACAACAGGAGATAACAGTCTCCTTTTAAATCAGGTAAAAATTAATCTCACAAATCAACAATGGCAGAATTTGAATTCTACACCTCATGGTATCCTTGAAGAGAAGTGATCACTAGACCAATTCTCAACTGGGGGATATTCATGTAGAAGGTTCTGCTTTTAATCTTTACTCTACCCTAAAATTGACGGGTGTCAAAGATATGCACCTACTTTCAGCCTAAGCCTGTAGGTGCAAAAATTGCAGGCTCTAACTAAGATTATGAACTAAGAAACAATTACAGAAGAAACCGAAGTAAGAGCGGTATCTCACCTCGACCGCCCACTCCAACATCAGAGAGGAGCACCAAAAAGAGACCAAGCACACAGAGGGCTGCACCAAAAAGCTGCCATAGTGAATATCGAGTGCCAAGGAAGAACCGTGTGAGAATTATGACCCATGCTATTGAGAAAGAATCCAACATGGTCACACTAGTAATGGATGTGAACTGGTATGCTTTGTTATCTGCAACCAATGCATAAAAAATAAAAAGCTTAAATCAGCACCATTGATGGATACATCAAAACTCAACTAAAGGTTTATTCATTCTACATATACCTCCATTGATGGATACATCAAAACTCAACTAAAGGGTTATTCATTCTACATATACCTTACTTTATATATCAAACATCATATATAAAAGATAATTTGCAAGAACTTGAAAATTTATAAGGAACAAGGTCAACCATTACTTACAGAAGAAAATGCCCTGGACATCAAAAAAGCCCAGAAGGAGTTACCAATACCAAGAAACCTACAGGAACAATACTTATGTTTGTCACATGAATCTAGCACCATGACACATATATTCATATGCATTTATGCTACATTGGAATGTGATTTCCCAAATGTAAATAAGGGAAAAAAACAAATTATATTTTCCTCCCCGAAATTTTGACATAATTTATACTTTACTGCCTCTTATTTGAAAATTAAAATTTTTTTATCTCTTAATTTTAAATGTAAATTATGTCAAATTTTATGGGGAAAAATGTAGTTTGCTGATAAAGATGGAAGAATGGAGAAATACCAGTGGTTTCTGACGCCTGTACAACAGGATGCTCCCATATGCTAGAGCTAAACTCAAGTAAGTGAAGCAACCTTGAGAAATAGGTGCATCAACACCTATAGACAGCCATAAAGATGTACCCTCTCAACAAAAATAGTATAACAAATGAACCCCAAAAAAAAAAAGAAAAAGAAAAATTCCCGGAAGAGCTCTTTACTGTTTGTTGATCAATACTTACCAAGATTGGCTATTATAGATGAACTGAAGGTTGTAAGTGCAAGAACAAAAGAAACCACCTGACCCAGAAGCAACAAGTACAGAGTTCTCCAACTAACATTTCTTCTCCACCACCTGCTCATCCTTGGCCTAATTCACTAGGCCATAATCCAGGTGACCTGATATATATATAAAATGTAAAACAACCGCATGTGTGTGTATACATATACTGAGAAAAGTCAGATTGGAGTTGTTGGGACGTGACAGGCTTAATTTTTTATGGCCTTACTATACCTACTAGCTTGTTTCTTCTCAAAGAATGAACAAAATTGCTATTAATGAGAACTCCATTTACATAGCACTAATGGGGCCTCCCACGTTGGCAAATATGAGCCACCATCATAGCTTGAATTTGGTTTGTACTTTATATGTATTAGAGTTTGCATACTTTGGCTGTTGCCCTGCTGATTATTTTTTTCTTTTGGTCAAATAAGTCCCTAATATTACTAAACTTCTTTTATAGAGTACAATATGTCATTCTGTAGGATTGTTACAAACTGTTTGGGCATATTACTCCATCTTTCTATATTGGTAATCAGGAAATCATTTCTGGATAGCCAATCGGCAGCTTGATTTGCCTCTCTATTGATATGAGTCAACTTGATGTTTTTCTCTCCAATGTTTTCTTTGATATGTTGGATTTCTTCTACAATTGGCAAGATCTCCCATTGAACTTCATCATTTTTACTCTCCACAGCCTTAACCACTACCTCAGCATCAGTTTCTATGATTAGCTTTCTCATTCCTCTATTGTTTGCATATCTGGCTGCCTCTGTGATTGCTAGTGTTTCTGCCACTGTCGAGAATGAGCATTGACCTTCTTTGCCTCCGCTTGGATAATTTCACCTTTGTAATTTCTACATATGAAAGCAATTTGTGCCGCCTTCTTATTTGTAACAAAAGATGCATCACAGTTAATTTTAAATTCATTTCTGTGAGGTAGCTGCCATCTGCTGCTTTCATCTTCTGCTCTTCTGGGAGCTTGGTTTGGGTTTGCGCCTCTGTTCATCCATTCTGCCCATTGTTCTTGAGCTTTATTAACAGTTTCCATAGGATCACTTGCTTTTCCTTCAAAGTAGACGTTTTTTCTATTTTTCCAAATATACCAGCATAACAATGCAGCGAGCTCCAACCTTTTATCCTCTTTGTCTCTGTGGAACATTTCTACAGCTTCTTTCCACCACGACCCGAATGATTGAAACCTCACCTCCGAGGGTTTGTAATTGAAGGTTGATGCAAACCAAATTAAATTGGCTTGTGGACACATGAACAAAAGATGTTCTGTAGATTCTTCCTTACCATTACAAATTGGACACATTGCATCTGTAATGCATCCTCGCTTGGACAAGTTTTTTCTCGTTGCCCTGCTGATTATAAGACTTAGCTCAGTTGGCCAATTTAATTTGTGTTTTTTTGTTCTTTTGAACGAAGAAAACATTGATATATCATTGATCAAGGATTACATGCAAGGATTGAGCTGTAGAACAATACAGTACAACGTAAATCACTAAAAATCTATAAATGCTGATATAACAAAATAAAACAAGTTAACAAAATTCTTTTTTGTAGACAATGGTCTCTGTATCTCCCTTATAATATAATCCATTAACAAAGATCAATCGATCTCATCAAGAAGATTTCTCATAATCAGAAGTTAAGTTATGTCTTCAGAGAGTGGCTAATAAGCATGGCATGTGGACTTTCTAGTCAGCAATTGTTTAGAAAGCTCTACATGTACAGTAAGTGTTATTGTCATTCTCAAATTCTCCTTTGATAAAAAAAAAAAAAAAGGCCATAAAATCATCAACCACTGTATTGTACAAAAAAGCGCATTGTGTTTTCTAAGCTTATTGTCAAGAATACTAAAGAATCCCATATTGGAAAGTTGTAGAGGGGATATTGGCCTTATAAGCGTGGCCATGCACATTCTAAGAAATAAGCTTGGGCATTGCCTTATTAACTGACCATTTTTGAAATTGCATTCTTTCTTAAAAAAAAAAAAAAAAAAAATTTCCAAACTGGAAATGTGTTTTCTATTTTTTCAAATTTGCAGAAATGTCCCTGAATTATTTTCAAGATATTTTCTGAAGTTCTTGAAACTGCAAAACACCTATTGGTTGAAGTTCTGTGCGTCCTAGCAAAGAACAAAATTCCACAAACTTCACAAGGTTCAAGATTTTCACCATGATATTCCTAGCCCCACAGCATACTGAAGTACCCTGAGCTGCTTCACTCTTCATGAATCTAAAGACTCGGCTCTAGTTGATGCATTTTCATCAATAAGCCGTTGGGATTCTCCATTGGAGTTTCCACACTCTAGAGTAGGTGTAGGAGCTACATCCTTCTTCTCACTGTTAAAGAAATTAACCAATGGTGTTCTATTATTACAAAAGTAATGAAAGCTTAGCAAAGAAAAAACCAGAGCAACTGATGTTTAAGACAGTACAGAAAACAAAAGAAGACACCTAGAAGAGCAGCAAACACAAGATCAAGAATTTGATAGAGCATACGTTACTGAATAAATTATTAGTCCAACTGCTACTACTGTGAAAGCAAGAAAGTATAACCAGTCAACCTGCAATTGATGCAATGTAATTTGGTCATTGGAACTACAGGAGAATGATAACTACCCACATATACTATGTCTTAGTACCTCTTGGTGGTAGAAGCAGATTCGAAAAACGACCGCCCACATATCAGATGTCAGCATGGAGAGATTGAACATTGTAGCTCCACCCAACTTTAATTAAAAGAGAATTCTCATGAGAGACTGTAACCATGAATTAATCAGATAAAACAGAGAAGCGATACTTTTCAAAACTTCATTTGACCACGATTTAGATGAAAAATTTGGTGTCTGTCTGCTAGACTTGTTCAAAACAAAAGAAATTTACCTTTAGAACAAAAGGAGCAAGGATATATAACAAAAATTCTGAAAAAGTAAAGCCTGCAATAGCCAATATCTGAAAGCAGAACAAATACAGATGTCAGTTTCACACACAGTAACCTATCAAATATATTTTGAAAGAAGACTGTTCTTTGAAATTGATCATTGACCAACATTTGTTGGTTTAAGTGGCAAATAGGTTGGATTTCCTCAAGCAATTTGTTGAGTTCTATCCTTGTGTTTGGAAACACTGGATTCTAGGAGAGTTTTGCCCTCCTTATGAGCTCCACCAGACTCCATCCAGATTAATTAGAACCTTTGTGGTTACCAGACACCGAAGATAGTTATTGGCTAAAGTTCCTCTCTCTCTCCTTTTCTCTTCTTTTACTGTTTTGATATAATGATTGCATAAAGTCAAGAGCTTCAATGAAAATGTTGTCTCTCTTTTGTGTGTGTATCTGTTTCTGTCTCAATAACTATAATTGAGGTTCAACATTGCTACAAGAAATAATTACTTACAATATCTGCAGACCAGTTGACTGATTCCAGGGTCTTCAGCTCCAATACAGATCTAAAAAACAAATTATGGAACGCATGTAGAGCTCGCAAAATTGTTTTGTTCACTAACTTGAAAAATAGTCTTCAAAGCTATAATTATAACTCAAGGAAGCAAGTCTCAAAACTAAATTAAAAATTCAAAGGATACAGCTGAACCACACTCACTAGCAATCCAAAGGTACCCATCATTGCCACCACTTCCACAAGATCTTTCTTCTTAACGAAGAATTCCTGTATGATTTTAGAAGTAAGACAAAAATTTGATGCACCAATTTGAGCTTCAAGATTTTGAGAGACAGAGTTGGGTAAAATTCACCTACCTCGCCAACATTACTTAAAGCAAAGAAAATGGTACCACCAATGACAAGCAAATCACCCAGCAGAGGCCTTGAACCACCTACAAGATAAATGTGATTGTGAATAGCATGTGCAAAATAAGCAATACTAGGTGTAGGGATTGGAGAAAGTAGTTTCAAGAGGGGTAAAAATGCATTACCTCCACCTCCCACCCCAGCATCAGATAGCAGCACTAAACCGAGTCCCAGTACACAGAGGCCTGCACCGAATAGCTGACATATCGAGTAGCGTGTGCCAAGGAAGAACCATGTGAGAGCTATGACCCACGCTATTGTCCAGCAATCCAATAATGTCACGCTAGTAATTGATGTGTACTGGTATGCTTTATTAACTATATCAATTTTAATTCATCAAGGACAATAAGTTAATTAATTGTTCCTTGTAATGACTAGCTACTCAATTACTTGTACATGAAGCATTACTCACTAAGATAATTGCCTTGAACATCAATAGCTCCTAAGAGGAGATACCAGTACCATGAAACCTGCAAAAATCCATGCCACGCACTATGTGTCAAATTCTTGAAAACCCACGAGAGCAGTTCTTCTTCCATTTCAGTGTTATACAAAGCTAGATACCTGCAGTTTTTGGCGTCTATAAAGCAAAATGCTTCCATAAACCAAAGCTAAAGCAAAGTAATTGAAGCTAGATTGAGTAATGGGTGCTTCAACACCTAGAAAAGAAAGCACCCAAGAAATCATAGACAGCAAAACTAGTCCAAGATTCAAAAAATTCAACCACGAAAACAAGATAAAATTCTAACCATGAAAACAAGAAATACATAAATGTGGTTTGTTAAAAAGTTACCAAGATCCACTATTAGAGAAGCTATGAAGCTGCAAACTGCAACTGTGAAAGAAACCACTTGACCCAAGAATAACAAGTACAATATCCTCAAGGTATCTTGGCTTTTCCACCACCAGTTCATCTTGTTGAAGAATCTTTAAAGTTGAACTAATGATATGTGTGTGTGTATATATATATATATATTGCAGTTTAGATAATTTTAGAGATGTTCATGCATGCTTCAGCTAGAGTTCTTCTTTAGCTATGTTCATGCATGCTTCAGCTACCATTCTTCTTTAGCTTCCATTTCTTTTGGGAGTAAGCTCGTGATTTTAAGTTTAAGTTGTCTCAACTGCCGTTGATTGTACAGATTGATTTGAAGCTACGAGGACAGTGACAGTGACGCAAAGCATTTCTTGTGCATTAGTTGGGGCCTTGGGGGGCAAAGAAAAAAAGAAGATCATCTTCCATCACTTTTTGGAGGTTGTCTGAGTCAGCTTAGAGTTGCATAATTTGGCCGTTGAATTTGAGGGCAATGTATAATTTGGCCCAATTCAAACTTTTCTGCCCAATTAGTACTCGGATTTTTGCCAAATTTGGCGGCAATGTTTATTTTTCCAAAACTAAAAAATATACTTACATTGCAAGAAACTCTAAATTCAAACATTTCTTATGCAATATGTGCACAGCAAGCTGACATATTAACAGGAAAAATATAATCTCCATAAATGTTAATGGAAAGGGACTTGAGGATGGTCCAAGAAAATGCAGTTTGCTTGGCCTTGTACAGATAGATGTTAATTGAGTTCAAGTAAAAAAATCACAATTTTGAATCTTGAGGTAGGATTTGAAGCTTATAGTTATTGATTTGTAAATTCACTTAACTTAAAAGAGAAGGACTATCTTATATTATATAATTTATTAATGCTTAGCTTATATGATCTACTAGTGCCAATTAGGTTTAGCTATAGGAGTAAGCTGGCATAGAGGGTCACCATTCCCCTATCTGACATATATTTCGACATGGTTTCTAGTCAGTAATTTTTCTCTAAGCAACAAAAGGGGTTACTCTTCCCTTAAGACTAGAAGGTCTGCAATGTGAACAGTCTTGTCTTCGAAATACTGCAAAAAAAAAAAAAAGCTAATAGCGAGGGATGCTAACTACTAAGTTGGCTTTGAACTGGGTATGCCAAAATGCTCACACATCACTTATTGACATTGGAAAAAGAAAAAGCATTGAAGCCAATTGTTATTATTGAACTAAAACATTAGATTAGGAAACCTTTGAAGCAATTTTTACACCAGATAAAAATAATAACAATAAAGCATTGTGGACAAGCATCATAAAAAGGGTGAGCTTGTCACTTTTGTTTTTTGCATCAATAGTCTTCATAAGCTTGAAGTTCTTCGTCCTAAGTGATACTTCTGTTTTAGGAATGATAAAATGAATTAATCCTGCAAAGAATGTAAATCATATAAGCCATCATAAGAAAATTTAAAATTCAGCAAATTGTAATGAAGCTTTCGACTTTCATACCTTATATGTTCTCAGCTGTTGCCTGAGTAATTAGCTGCTACACTCTTCATGAAACTAAAGACTCATTTCTGGTTACTGCACTTTCATCAATAAGCACTTCATAATGTCCATTGGCATTGGAATTTGCATCCCCCAGAGCAGGAACAGGAGCTGGATCCTTCTCCCTGATGAATAAATTAACCAATCATTGATTGCAAGTTCTATTGTAGTGCAAGTTTCGAACATTTAAGAACTCGAATGAATTCATTTTCGTTCATATTCAAAATGGAAACGACTTTCCAGATTTCATCCGAATATAAAGAAAATACAAGACAAACTCTGAACGTACAATGTTGAATAAATGATTAGTCCAACCGTTACGATTGCGAAAGCAACAAAGTATAACCAGTCCACCTACAATTGAAACATTGCAGTTTGGTCAGTGATTTTACCCAAAGAACGATAACCAAACCACCTTCATATATTGTGCAGCATAGTACCTCCTGGTGGTAGAAGAAGATGCGAACAACCACCGCCCACATATCAGATGTCAAGATGGAGAGATTGAACATTGTGGCTCCACTCAACTATATGTTCAACGAAGAAAAAGAAAACTATGATTGGAGACTGTTATACCATGATTTAATCAGATACAACAGAAGCAAAGCAACACATTTAAGTACTTAATTTGTGAATATGGTGTGTCTGCTAGATTAATATAACTCAACCTTATAGCTCGCATTGTTCTGCATAAAATATTTTTGAAGTAGCAAAGAAAGTGTCTAGTTTTTTCAACAGCAAAAGCAATCTGAAATTTTATAGAAACAGAAATTTACCTTTAAAACATATGGAACAAGAGTATAGAACATGAAAAGCGACACAGTATAGCCTACCATAGCTAATATCTGAAAACAAAACAGATGTATAGGGTCAGTAATTCCATAAAATAACTAATCAAACACATTTTGAAAAGTGAGTATGTTTTATAACATAGAAATGCATAAAAAGATCATATGCAAGAGTAAATGACTCACAATATCAGTAGACCAGCTGACTGATTCCAGGCTCTTCACCTCCAGTATAGATCTAGTACAAAGTTATAGATTACAAGCATATATATATATATATCCAGTTCGCGTAAAAATATTCAAATATCACATTCATCACTCATAAAACAGTCTTCAGGTATAATCATGAGTAAAGGCAGTAAAATCTGAAAAGAAAACTGAAAATTTGAAGGATACAACTGCACCGCACTCACTAGAAATCCATAAGTACCCATCATTGCCACAACTTCAACGCGATCTTTCTCCTTGACAAAGAATTCCTGCATTTTTAAGAGGAAATTAGAAGCCAAACAACTCTGAAAGTTGAATCTGTAGATAAAAAATTTTGCTATAACTGAGAAAAATTGGCCACAGAGCCACAGAGATTTGAGCTTGAAATTAGTAGATACAGAGGTGAATACGATTTACTTACCTCACCAACATTGCTGAAGGCAAAGAAAATTGTACCAGCAATAACAAGTGAATCCCCTAAAAGGGGCTTTGAACCGCCTACAAGATAAATGTGATAGTGAATAATCACAAGGATAAAATCTTAGAAGTATTGCAGAGCAATGAGCATTTGCACAAAGCCATCATATGGAGATGGAGATCACAAATCACAATTAATTTAAAGAGGATAAAAAGTTGTCACCTCCTCCTCCCACTCCAGCATCAGAGAGCAGCACTAAACCAAGCCCCAGTACACAGAGGGCTGCACCAAACAGCTGCCATATCGAATAGCGAGTGCCAAGGAAGAACCATGTGAGACCTATGACCCATGCTACTGTCCAGCAGTCCAATAATGTCACACTAGTAATTGATGAGTACTGGTATGCTTTATTAACTGCATATGAATGAAAGCATCAAGCACAATATGTTAACAGTTTCTGATCAAAACTAGTTAGCTTCACAAACTTTGAAACTGCAAGGACAAGAAGCTATATTTACCAAGATAATTGCCTTGAACATCAACCAATCCTAAAAGCAGATACCAATACCAAGAAACCTGCATGCCAAACCCACAACAGCAGATCCAAATTTTAGTTCTTTTCTTCCATTTGACTTATATTAAGCTGATAATAACAATAAAGAAACAGAGGAAAAGAGATCATATATACCTGTAGCTTTTGGCGCCTGTATAGCAAAATACTCCCATATACTAAAGCTAAAGCTAAGTAATTGAAGCTAGATTGAGTAATGGGTGCATCAACACCTGAAGAACAAAACACAAATTTTAATAGATCAAAACCAGTCTAAAATTCAAAACAAACCATGAAAGCTAAGAAAAAGCACAAGAAATACTTCATAAGGGGTTGTTTTTGTTTAATAGTTACCAAGATCAGCTACTAAAGAAGAAGTGAAGCTGCAAAGTGCCATTACAAAGGAAACCACTTGACCCAAAAACAGCAAGTACAATGTTCTCAAGGTAGCTTGGCTCCTCCACCAGCTACTGCTGCTACTGCTGCACCAGTTGATCATTCTTGTGGCCAAAAAAAACAAAAAGAACAAGAACCCAATTAATTCCAAACCGAAAAGGTCAACAACTTTGATGTGACACTTGTAGAATGAATCAGTAAATGCGACACTTACAAATATATGGCCTTCAGCTACCATTCTTCTCTTTTAGCGGTTTTTTTCTTTTTTTCTCTTTTCAATTGGTAGTTATGAGTCAGCTGTCGTTAAGCTTACCAGTTGTTCCCATAATTACATAAGTAATGCAGGCAGTAATCAAAGAGATTGTCTTTTAAATTCTGGACTTTGTCGTAAGGCCCAAACTGATTCTCTAAGCCCAAAGCTAGTATGGGCCAAGAGG
>CATIWK010529830.1:0-23381 GCA_949634005.1 Mallotus japonicus
TTTAATCTATTAATTAAGATCAATGGAGTTGGATTTATGCTTTTAAGCAATAATTCTAGTATATTAAGAAATCTAATTCAAGTAAGGGTTTAATTATTAATTTATACTTAATTAATATGAGATATTAATTAAAGTATTAAATTAATAATATATGTTGTTTCTAATTGGACTTGGATTAATGGCCCAAGTTGTTTGGGCCTAGGCCTAAAAGGTTTTAGACCAAAGATTAACCTAAGATGTTGAGAAAGCCCACGAACTAATGTAGGCCTATTTGTTTGATGGATTGGGCTTGGGCCAAATGTTGGCCCAATTGTGAAGCCCAAGTCCATATAAGATGATATGGTCAAGTTTGGCATATTAGGTATACATTAGCCTTTATGTGTAAATTGTTGACCATGGCAAAGATAAGGTGTAGATCACATGGATATATGTGATAATGAAAGTAGACAAATAAATGAGATGTATTCTCTACACAATTCATGGTATCTTAATGATATATACAAGTTGTATACTTATCATGGCAACTTGTATAGTTATGATGTAAGACATAATGTCATTACGGTTTGCTTTCTCTACATATAAATACATAATCTAAGAAATGTTCTAAGCTTAGAGAGTGTAAAGACACACACCACAAAATAGAAATAACACACAAAACCCTAAGTGTTATTGCAAGAAGATTAAATTAGTGCAAGTTTTGTGATGGTCATTTGATAGGCTACTTGCATCTAATCAAATCAAGGCAAGAAGGTGATTTGGTGGAGCTTTGGTGTTCAAGTTAGAGGCCTAACATTTGGGAGGCTAGAGCATTTGATTCAAGAGTTGAACCTAAAGCATCCAAAGCTCATAGATAACTATTGTGGTCAACATCAAACTTAAGAGTTTGTAAGTATTCTTAAACTTAGAGTTCCTAGGTTGATGTATGTATGTGTTGCTTGCTATTTGGCTATGTGGAAAATGCAAAATGGATCCTTTGGGAATGGAATTCTTCATGTCATTAAGGGTTATGCAAGTAATTTTTTTTGAAATTTTACCTTATTTAATGCTTGTGCTCACCATGCTTGTAAATTGCATAACCGATTCCTTCAGCAAATTGTAAGATCTCTAATAAAATTTTGAAGGTCCCATGAGTAATTTAAGTGGTAAAAGATGTGAACATCCAAATATAGAGAGTATGGTTATCACGATTTGAACCCCAAGGGCACGTGACCGACACTAGAAAATGAAAAAGCGTAAAACTTTTGAAACCCGTTGTAAGCCTTTAAGAAATTTTAAATTAAAATTATTTAATACCCAAAAATTCTAATGAAATTCGGCAGAATTTTTCGTATAGCAGATTAAATCCAAAACTTGTAAAAACAAATAAACACTCCAGTTTTTTATATTCATACAAAACTACTCTAAACACAATATAATAATCATTATCAACTTAAGATCAATACTTCACAGTACATGATCATACATATTACCAAATGTACCATTAAACATGTTATTTCACAAATACAATTTAAACAAAAACTCCAAACTATTACGATGTCTAGATTTCTATGTTTATTTCACATATAATATTAATATCAAAATAACCTACATACTAGATTTCCAAACTATTGTGATGTCTAGATTTCTATGTTTATTTCACATATAATACTAATAGCAAAATAACCTACATAAAATAGTTGGTAGAGAAAGAACCCGAAGTTGAGGAGATGAGCTAACTATTTGACTCCCAAGCTCTCAGAAAAATAATTAAGGGGAGTCAGACATCATTGAGTAAGTTAATATTGAGAAATGCAGCTAGTTTGAAAACCTCCTTTAATAAAACATTTTATGTAAATATTTTATTTATAATTTAAATTTAGAATCATTAATTTATCAAAAATCATATTTATAAATCTAAATAAATTTGTAAAATCATATAAATATATATATAAAACTCACTTACTTTTATTGTTTGTAAACATGCTTTCTAAAATATTCATTAAATAAATAAATATCTATGATCCTTCCCTGGTGGATGTTTCTTCCCTTTCTAGGGTTAGGGTTTCCTCTTTTGAGGTTCTTTTAGTGTGCTTTTCTTTGTGTTTTATCACATTCTTTTTATCTTTGCTTATTTCTGATTCATACTACTTTATTATTTTTGTTGGGTGATTTTTCTTTTCTTCATGGCAGATAATATATATGAGTTATGTAGTGGTTTAAAACTGACAAATGCTAAGGCATATATAGTAGACTTAAAATAAACGTTCTTTAATGGGGAGGCTTTTGTCTTGGAGACCTCTTTTTATCAATGCTCTAAAAAATGCTCTTATTATTGCTTGACAGTTGAACATGAGTTTCAAATCACAGTGTTGGATTTTAATATTTTTTAGATTCAATTTTCTTCATTGAATGAAAAAAATAAAGTTTTATTAGAGAGTCTGTGGCATTTCAATAAGGAAATTATATTTTTAGAGGAAATATAGAAGAGAACTCTAGTATCCAATATGAAACTTGATTTTGTCTCTTTTTGGGTTAGAATCAATAACATGCCTCTTCATAGATAGGATTAAATTTCTTTTGAAAGGGTTGCATCTAAAGCTGGGAGTTTTTTGGAGATTGATCATGGTGGGGATAGTTTATATGGTCATTTTGTTCAGGTTAGGGTTAAAGTTAATGTGTCAAAACCTTTAGCTTGTGGTACAATGGTCCTAGATGAAGAGGGAAATTGGGTGTGGGTGTATTTTCGTAATGAAAAACTCCTAAACTTATGTTATTCTTATGGTTTGTTAAATCATACCAAAGGTAATTGTGATAAATCTTCATATTTTGTTGCCTCTAAATGGGCTTATGGTCCAAATCTTAGAGCTTCTCCAGGTAGATACCGTAATGCACTCAAATTTAATCGCCCTCTTCATAGTGGTGTTTTACAAAACACTATGGCTTTTAATCCTTCAAAAGATGTAGTTCAAGCTCTATTCACAGTAGATAAGAATGCTCAAGATAATCAATCAGATTATTCACCAGTTGGTTCTCAGGATTTTTCAAGGGTGTAAGTAGGCACAAAAGGAGTTGTGAAAGAAAATATTATTGTCATTTTAGCTATTGAAAATATTGATATTCAACGTACTTCCGCTTTAGACTCTGATCCTAAGAAGTTAGGTGAGGAACGTGATGTTGTCCTAGAGTTTATTCCATTGGAGGAGACTAATGCTACTAACTAGTAAGAAGATTTGAATGATACAGCTATCATGACTTAACATATGTCTTAATCTACTTTTCCTATTGTCATACCTCAAAATTTGACTGTCCCCAAAAAAGGTCCGATGATGAAAATAATGACAAGAGTCTGTTCGATTTGTACCGCCTCTGAAGCGTGCAAAAATCTGAAAACTTAAAAACCCCTAAACTGAAATCTTAGGGAGATAATTCAACCACCAAATCATCTAGTCATGTTTCAATTTTATGAAATATGAACTCTCTAAATGATAAATTGTAAGTTTAGAACAAATCGTTGATCAAAGTGTGCAACTTGTCAGACTGGTGTTCATCGCGTGAGACTGAGACTTAATTTTATGAAAATAGAAGTTGATTTTGATAAAACAGACATTGCCAACATGTCCAAAAGGCCCACAAACCTTCAAATTATAGTAGAACCTTAAAAAACCTCACTGAAAGGGCCAAAATGCATGAAAAAGTGTGAGCGGTGCATGCGTATGCCACGCGCCCCTAAACGCGCACCCAGGACATGAAATGAAATTTTTTTCCTATAAATAAGACCTTACACCCCATTTTTTAGGGGGAAAAATACACTAAAACTCTACCAAATTGAAGACTCTGGAAGTTCGTTTCACACGTCTCTAGCCCGTCTTACTCGTTCTCCTAGGATTTTTAAACCAATCCTAACCAAACCAAGCCTCATATTTGGTAAAACATGCTTCAAAGATATAAAAATTTACATTCTACATGTCATTTTAAACCTCTTGACGATGACAACTTGATCTCTACGTGGAGCAAAAGCTTTTAAAAACACAAACACAAGCTTAGTCAAATCTGAGGACCAAACAATTATTTTTGCATGTTTATTTTATTATTCTACATTTTTACTTTATTGTAGCTAGCAGTTAATAAATTATTGTGATTGTGTGGTGAGACTGGCAAATTGCATGTTGATTGAATAATCTCTGCTTTGTTTTCCTCATAATAAGTAGTCATTTTGCATCATTTTGTAATCATAAAAAAAAAATCATCTTTTTTGTATCAGATATACATTTTTCATTATCTTTACATCATTTTCATTATAAAAATAAAATTTTTATCATAAATTTCACATTTTTATGTGAATTCTATAATCCATGAATAAAAATATTATCTTTTGCATCAAGGTTGCATCTTTATTTTCAAAAATACAAAAGTTATCATTGTTACACCACTTCTGCATCTTTTGCATACTTTGCACATTTCCTTGACAAAAATCATGTTAAAACACTAATTTTCATGTTATTCATGCAGTTTATGTGAAAAATCATCAGTTTTCACATAAAATTTGCATTTTGCATCCATTGAGCAATAAAAAAATGTCATTTTCAACAAAACTCTTCAATTCTGTATTCTAATTGCATTTTCCATCATTTTAAATAAATATGTCACTTGACATGCTCAAAATCATCTTTTCTATGTCATTGCGTTAAAACTGCATCCTTGCATCAAAATTGCATCTTTTATACTCTCTAAACATAAAAATAAGCATCTTCCCTCACTTTGCATAAAAATGCATCCAATAATGTGAAAGTGCAAATCCTCAACCTAGGGCCTCCATTTCATGGCCCAATGATACAACCACGTATTTCTGCTTATTTTTCATCATTTAGAAATATTTTTTCTTTTTAGCAATCATTTCATTTTCATTTCAATAATTCTGCAAGTGCACACAACTATATGAATCTATATACTTATTCACAATTCATTGATTGAGCATCCTCACTTATATACTGTCCTAGTGGATGAATAGGTGAAATCGTACATAGATGTGCTAACTTCTGTTTTGTAAGTGTATTCTAGATTAAAATAAAATTTACATTTCCGCACCTTTTTTTTTTCTCTTTCAAATGTGTTTACTAGGAAAGCCATGTAATAATTGCAATTAACTTTCTTTACTTTCCATGATTATCTATTGTGCTATGTGAACGAGCATATACAAACTTTCATTCTGAAACCAGGGTGTTGTGGCAAGCATATATCGAGTATTGTATAGAAATAGCCAAAAAGTAGATACGATCTCCTGAACCTATAATCTCTGCTGGGGACAATACTCATTGAGTGACCGATGTCATCCCTTATATTTTTTTTCTCGATTTTCTAAAAATCCAGTGGCGACTTTATATACACAATTGAGACCAATCATTTGTCCATGTCCCGTAAACAGAATGGATATCCCTTCAGTAAAGTTGCCATATTCCATATAGATAAAACAAATAAAAAAGATTGAGAACCAGAGTTCCACTCCCATATAAAGGATAAGGTCGCTCATAGTGGCGACTCCACTAGGGATCACTGAAGATGCTAATTTGAGAGGCTAATTTGAAAACGACTATTTCTCTTTACATAATACTCAATCATATAGAGCCCTTCACCGCTGTATATTACACAACACATCACATATGCACTACTGGTTCCTATCAGCCGAAGATGATGGAAAGTGATCCACTGTGATTCCACACGAGTTATAGGGTAATCGATTCGGATTTTTCACCTTTAGCCTTTACTCGTGGTTTCGCTGGACTCGGCTGACCAGAATATGTAACCCTAATCCTTAAGGGGGGAGACCCAAGTTATCAAAAGAATGCTAGACTCACTGACCGGAGTCTGTAACCCTAGTCATGGGGGAGGGGGGCATTCTTGCTAAAAGAGCCCTTAGCCTTATACCCTTTGACTCAGCTCATATAGATAAAGCAATAGAAAATTCTACTACGATCCTGCCAAGCTTTGTATGCTAACCTTGTCCTGATGCTGTCCGTTTGACTTAATATTCATAAATGATATGATAACTCTAGTTTCTGCCACCAATTATTGTCATTATGTTAGTTCTCATAGACTACTCATGCTTAGACTCATGTGATCCTTATTTACCTCATACAAGCCCGATGTACAAGGAATGATAATAATCATATGCCTCATTTTGGATAGCCTATGAGAACTAACAACTAGTTACATATGTTGATGATAGAACATAAGAATTATCGTCTGTTTCTCCTTATCAGATCATATGGGTGAATCAAGAAATTTGAGATTGCAGATGTTTGTGTTGAAAGAATCAAATTTTAAACTATCGAACATACTTTCATGCCTCTTGGTAAATATATTGAATATTGATGTAGGGACATGAACTTAGACCCCTTTTATAGATATAGGCCCTGCGCAAGCAACGTGTATGAACTATAGACACCATTTATGACCCGACGATTGGCCCCCACATTGGCATTATATCATAATCAATATAAATCGAAATAGCCTAGTCTGAGAGCGAAAGCATAGTCCTCCATTGACTATGATTCAAAACCACCTAACAAAGAGACTGAATGACCATGTGGAGTAATAAGGTTAGAAGGGAGAGCTTGCATGTGTTTGGTTTGTTCCATGTTCAGGAAATATAAACCTTTTTTTTTTAATTCTTTCATACATACATAACATACATATATAAAGCATATGCCAGCCCACATTCTTTTGCAGCCATTCTGCATGTCATCGATAAAGTCCTACATGAGTACCTCATGCATTCAATCTCATTCCATTCCTTTGTATAGACATATCACACACACGATAACTCTTTTACAGCTTATAACATGACAAGCATTCATGATCCTTTATTTGAGCTCATCTTGTTTTTATTTACTAACCCTCTCCCTTTTGTTGTATTTTATTTTCACATACATAAAGCAAATGCATCACTTATCATGCTTTTATAACTAAAATGCACTTCTACTAAGGTTCTATGAACAAATTCTAACCATAATCTTTTATAGCACATGATATAACATGCATTTGCGACATCATTATTCACTATACTGATCTCATTCTTTTACATAACATTGCATATATACATTTCATAACGATTACCCTTATACATACATTTCATTACATTGCACTTATACATACATTTCATAATAGTTCCACTTATACACGCATTTCATAACGATTACACTAACCCTATCATTTTTATAGTCTTAAAACCCTAAAGCAACTCTAAAGGTAGAGTTCGCAATGGTTAGAATTTAAAATGGTCGAGCAATTTAGGAATCAAAGCCTATGACCAACTTAAAGAGCACATGAAGAAATTTGTAGCTGGCAGTGGTTTAACTGACATCCTTCGAACTGAAATCAAGGGCATCCTTCAGACTGAAATTAAGAACATCCTCAACCAAACCCCAAACTCTAAGGATGAGTTAATCCTTACAACTAGCATTCCTAATGATAAGGGGCACCTAACATTCCTAATTCTGAGTCGAATAAAGTAAAAGAAGTCATGAGCATGCCTGAGGATATTGAAGATGACTATCAAGAAGGGTTTTTGCAATCCTCTCCCAAAGAAGCAGGTGCATCCAAATCTGAATTGGTAATGGAAATCCATGAATTAGCTTACAATATCACTCAGTTTAGGGATCAAATGATGTGCAAGGTCACTCAGTTTGAGGATCAAATAAAGTGTAAAACTGCTCAGCTCGAGGTTCTGGTGAAAGAAAACACTAATACCCTGATCAAATACCTCAATTAGTTTTTTATGCTTATGAATGAGTTCTTGCAAGATCATTCCAAGCATCCCCACTGTTATGAGCTTGATAAAGCTAAAGGACTAAGAAGGAGTAACCAAAGTACAATGGGTCATGATCCATTACATCCGAAGTTCCCAGATTCACCTACAGTTGATCCCCCTCCGACATAGAAAATATTCAATGTTCAACTAGCCTCTCTCTAAGAACTTTAAAATGCTTCAACAAAGAAATCTTATGAAACCCTATAAACTAAAAGCACTACCAAATCTAATACCACCCCAAATTGACCTTAACCTATACTGCCACTATCACCAAATGCCAGGATACACCACTGATGAATGTTATACCAAAACATATAGTTCAAAATATGATTGACTTCGAGAAACTTAAAGACCTGAAAAAGAGTTCCAGTGTCAAAACCAGCCCTTTACCTAAATACCAAAATGTATCCCACATCGAAAACACGCTAACACAGTCCAACTATCTAGCCACATCATAACCGCCCTCAAAGATGGACATCATCCCCTCCGGATCACATGAATCTCACAAAAGTAATAGGGCACTTGCTTCACAAATCCCACCTACCTCATGGGATCCCACATCTAACCATCACAAAAAGGGAAAATGAAATAGAACTATAAAAGCCTATCCTCTCTGAATGTCATGAACAAGCCAGACTGAAGCAACTAGAATGAAGAAGATCAATGAAATTCCTTTTAGATGTAATAGCTAGATTAGAATAGTGAACTCTTGCTTTATTACTTTGCTAGTGCTAAATCTTTATGAGGTTCATCAAACATTTTGATGGAATGCTAAGTTCTTTGTTTGTCATTATCCTATAATTTATTGATTGTCTTTACTCACTTCGTACTTCAATAAAACTGCAAGTGTTCAATTCTCACCATAGCCTTATGTGAAATAAAAAAAGAAAAGAAAAAAGGGGAAAAGAGAAAAAGGAAAAGGAAAAAAGAATAAAAGGTAAAAACCACAGCTAGACTTGTGGAATCGCCTAGGCAAAAGACAGAAGATGAGCTAAGAAATAATAATAATGATGATGGAAATTTGAGGCATGTGCTTGAATGAATACTTGCTATAAGGAGTACAAATAGACAAGCAGCCAAACTTGCATTCTGCCTAGCACACTTTTGGTATAAGTCAATTCTCATGAAAAGGAAACAAGAGTGTCAAACCATATACGAGTTCAGATCTAGAAGACTTGAAGTCTTATACATGAGTTTAACATGCTCAACAACTCGACATGCCGGATGCACTATAGCCTCATTGAGTTTCTTTGCTCTCTATGGCACATTAAACTTTAGCTGCTATGGTATAAACTAAAAATCTACCAACCACAACTAATGGTCATTTAAAAATCCCAAAATACCCTTTTTTTCCACCAAGATGTTTGTCTACCTACAACAACCCTAAACTCAAAGCCCACATTCAATAAAAGCGTTTCTTCTTAATAAAACCTAAACTGACCCCCATTCACTTATTTCCAATAAAATCTCCCTCTCCCAAATAAACATCTATACCAAATCCTAAGACGTAACCCCTTTTCTAATAAAAATCAAATTCATTTCCGATGACAAAGGATCATAACCCCCATAAGTTTGAAACCAAGTTCCAATAAGACAAACTGCCAAACACTTACCCCAGGACTTAAAAGCCAAATGGCCATTAGCTCAGTGCACCATCATCAAGATCACTATTTTTGCCCCTAAATGAGCTGGTCCTCTTACTTTCAACATTGATTCTAGTATTTCTGGTCAAGAATTACTAATCATCTGATTCTCCCAAAAAGGCCTTGACCTAACCTTTTAAAAAAAAACCCCCTCTTACCATGAAGTAACTCACCTTAGCCTTAGAAAATCCAAAAAACAAATTAAAGCCTAACTCTCACCTTCATCATATAAGATACTCATTTGCATTACAAGAGAACATGCATCTCACATTCATACTTTAAGAGCACAAGTAAATATTGCATAGCAATACCATCATCATTCCATGCATACACATATTGTACATGTGCCTCTAATGAAAAATAATAAAATAAGTGAGGACCTACCATCATCTTGCACCAAGATCATTGAGTGCACCCATACATAAGCTCAAAAGCGATCAATTACCTTGTCTTCATAAAGCATGATCATTCGTTTAGTTGCATATATGTTCTAGGATGACAAAAACTCTCTAGTATACTCCTCCACAGATAGGTCTCCTCTGCTAATGTGTAGTAGCTTCCATCTATAAGCATCTCCTGATGCAGTGGACAAAAATACCTTAAGAATTGCTCTTTAAATTCTACCTAGGACATATTATTCATGTAAGCTTGAATAGACTGCATAAACTAGTCTTGTGTAATTACTTAAATTGACAGCTCAACAATCAAAATTCTCTGATAGTCAGTGTACCTTGTTCTTTTCCATGACTTAATTGTATTAATGAAGTCTAAAGCATCTCCCGTACCATCAAAGGAGAATCTGCCAATTCTAGAGTATAGGAGTATGGCATCAGCATCTGACATTTCCTGATTCCTTTACTAAGACATCTGCTGAACTAATAGTATAGCCTGATTAAGTACATCTAGGCCTTAGTTAGTTCTTGCCATTCCAGCTGCAAATGCCACAGGATCTATCTCTGAAGCTTTTGGTTCTACTTATCGTTGTTCTTATCTTCGAGCTACTACTGCTTTAGGCCTACCCCTTCTTCTACCTCAAGGGGTGGGAGCTGGAGCTTGATCCTGAATTGACTGCTCATCATCATCATATGTTGCATCCGCAGCAAGAGCAGTTCGCACTTGCCTTATTTTGAAAAGACACAGAAGTCAACAAGATTTAAAACATAACAAGAATGCTAACATATGTACAGAATTTTAGAAGCAATGATGACAACAAGTGACAATTATCAACCTAATCATTGTAGTAGGTTCAAGAAAAGACAGACATCCATAGAAAAAAGAATATGAATTCGATAAATGCTCTGATACAAACTTTGTCACGACCCGAACCCTAAGGGCACGTGACTAGCACTAAGGAATAGGAAAGCGTGAAGCTTCCAAAACCCATAGTAAGCCTCAAGGAATTTATCACAAGAAAATTAACTAATTTTAAAATTCTAAAGAAAATCCGACTGAGTTTCCCTTATACCGGGACAATCCTAAAACCTATAAAATGCAAATACACTATATATATATATATATATATATATATTTATTTATTTATTTATTATTACAATAGTTATTATAAAATTGTATTTAAAGAAAATCATTAATTTACCAAATACTATATATATCCAAACATAAATCTTTTAAAATATGGAAATATATAAATACACCAAAAATTCATTTAGTAACTTTATTAAAAACCCAACTTCCAAATACCCATTAATTAAAGAAATATATAATAAAAAGATAAAATAATAAAATAATGTCAATAAATAATTTAGGTGAAAATTACTGGTAAAACCCTAAACCACAAATCTAAAAGTCATTCGGCTCTCTTATTTATCTAATGACTATCGATTTTCGAGAGCTAAACTTCCACCGAGCTACCAACCGTAGTCAATCTCGTATTTCAATATTTATTGGTGGTTCCCGAGAGCCAAGCATCTACCGAGCCACCGATCCTAGTAAATGTTAAATCAAAATACACCTGAGAGCTATACATCAATTGAGCCTTTCAATACCATACACTCAAGAGCTATGCATCAATCGAGCTTCATAATTAAATTTTTCAATAAGGGCTCGATTCAAGAATCATTACCTGTGTGTACACGGTCCTAATGACACCCATCAGGTAGCTCGATTTACTAGTCTTTTCCATATTCTTTTTATATATAAATAGACAGTAAATTTTCAAAGAAATATAATAATTGGAAATGAAATACTTGTATTTTATTCCCCCACAATATCTTTATAATTAGAAATCATAATAATAAATAATAGCAATAAAGCATCAATAATAATAATTATAACATAAATAGCACATTCAAAATATCAAAATCAATGTTAGGGGCATTTCAAATATTAAAAATGCAAATTGTTTAACTAAACTTCCCTTTTTGAATACAATTAACTAAACTAGGGTTTTATGCATAAACTTAACACACATTTCAAATATTAACGTACAAGTGGAGCAAGTAGGCTGATGTGTCATTGTCCACCTATTTCCCGATATCTCTGCTCTGGTATACTCTGTAATAAACAATATATATATAATGAATAATTAACAAAAAAATTCTTAATAACTCCCTAAAATTCTATAAAAATTACTAAAATGATTTAATCAATGAAATTGACTTTCGAATGCTCTAAAACATCCGTTTGAGGCTAAAAGGAATATTTTTGACAAATTAAACTAATTTAAAGGAAATAAAATAATTTTTGCTGAAACCAATCTAGAATTTTTATCTCCTTATCCATAAGAAATTAAGCTTCACTCCAGTTACGAAAAGTAATCACCACAGTTTATCCTATTTTATAAAAATAATTTTACAATTTTCTGGATTGGTCCCAATTTCACTGTGTCTATAGGTGGGACCCGCAAGATTTGTCACTTGAACGCGTCACCCAAACAAACCAAACATATCAATGCATTCACTACAAATTTTAGAACACATTTATAGCCTCAAACACACCAAAACAAGCATAGAATTAAAGGATCATAAATTTAAAGAAAATTTACTGAAAATTTCGTAAAAAATTCAAATGTAGGAGATCGGATGCAAGGTCAATGCCAATAGACTCATGGGGACGAGAGAAACAGTTGATGGTGATTTTAGAGGCTTAAATTCACAAGAACAGAGAGAAACCGTGGTGGTTAGGTCCAATATTTTTTGCTAAATCTGTTTAAATCTGAGCCAAATCTCATGAAAAAAAAAGGTACTAGGTTGTTAAAGACAATGAGAAGAAGCTCTAGTTCAAATTTGTCGGTGATCGGGGGTCGTTTAGGTGATTAACAGAGAAGAAGAAAAGTTTAGGTACTAAAAGGTAATTTTTCCCCAAAATCAAACATCTCTCATTGCAACACTTTTTTTTTCTTCCGGTAGCTTTTTTTTTTCTTCCTTAAATACACAGACACAAGAGCACTTGTCGTCCCTACTTTGACTTTATATATATATATATATATATATATATAACAACAACAATAACAACAACAACAACAACAACAACAACAACAACAACAATAATAATAATAATAATAATAATAACCACAAAAAAATTAGGTTATTAAAAGTTGGGTGTGTGATTAGTTGATAGAATTTACCTTTTACACTTTCTTAGGATAAAGAAAAGGGGTAATGATGATCAATCAACTTGGGTTAATGTTGAGCCCTTATGAAAAATATTTATGGTAAAGTTTTGAGTGAACCTAAAAAACTCATTATTGTAAGGTTTAGTGTGAACCATTGGAAATATCATCTTATAATCAATCTTGGGAATAAAATTCTAACTTGGTGATAAGTTATGTGGAGACATAGGTTCATTAGAAACCGAATGTCTTAATTCCTTGTGTTCATCTTTTATTTCTTGTTCTTATTTTTATTCATAGTTATTCTTCCTTAAATCACCTTTAATTTTCCTTTTAATTTCTAAACTTTTCTCTAAACCTTAATTAGTCCTATTCACCCCCTCCCCCCTCTAAGGCTTAAATAGTGACTTTATCCTTTGACTGTGCTACCTTATCCTTCAAACCCTTGAGGATTGTAATGTGGAGGCCTGAAACCCATAAAGGTTATACCATTAGCCCCAAAGGTTGAGTAAATGGACAAACAGTCCTCAAAACACCCTAAAACCTTGTAAAATGCCTAAAAGGAGCTCAAAATAGGCAATTTGTTAATGAACGCAATCCACTTAATAACATGCATTTTCGTTTGGGAGGAAGGGATCGATTTCTCACCATAGAATAATTTGATGCCATATTTGGTTTCATGGATGGAAATATTCATGCATCTAGCATCACTTGGTCTCCTAGTGCATTTTAGAATAGCAATGTCAGACCAAATGTTGGTCATTTTGTAGTAGGTAAATCTAAGTCTTTTTTTTTTTACTTCCAAGGCTATTTGGTATATTCCTAGATTCATAACTTACACCTTCAATGCTAGAGCACTTAGCTAAGAAGCGGTTTCTTTTAATACTATATTTCTCCTACATTGTTTAATTGACAATGAAAATGTTGTTTTAGGAAGAATGCTTCAATGGAGGCTATGGCTTCTTAGTGACAGTGCTAGTGGTGGAATTTGTATGGGTGGTATTATCTCTAGAATTGCAGACCATTTTCGAATTCCTACCAATACCTTGGCTACTATACCATATTCATTTCTTGATGATAACCTTTTAAAAAATTCTAAACTCTTCAAAAAGGTTGGTGAGCAATGGATATGGAAAGAAGAAGAGGTTGATGAAGAACTAGAAAAGGATCTTGAGGATATTGAAATGATTGGTACTCAAGGATATCCTCAAGAAGAAGGTGATGATGCACCTACCACCTATAGAAGGAGAGTCCGACCTAGGAGTGAAGGTCCCTCCACTAGTACTCAAGATGAAGATCATTGGGTTAGGCTCTTCAATAGGTTGGATATGATGGAAACCAAGATTGATTCAGTTAGAGAAGAAGTTCAACATGTCAAACATGATATTCATTATCTCATTGGCCAACAAAATCTTTTTTGTCAATGGCCTCCCTCTCACCTTCGTCATGATGGAAATGATGAGGATAATACACCTCATGTCTAGCTTATCCTAATTTTATTATCTCTTAAATGACCTATTTTTATCTTAAGTGTGTTTTTCATTTAAAATTATTGTCCTAGATCTTAAAGTTATACTTTGGATCATTTGGACTACATTCCATCTTTGTCATGTGTTTCTTTTTCCATTATTAATGAATTTATGTTTCTTGTTTATTTTATTCTTTTGTTATTTGACAAAGGGGGAGAAATGATTAAGCAACACAATATTTGCATATAATTCTATGACATGCACAATATTCTCATGTCATAGCATACATAAATTTTTCTTTCCTTCCTCATTATCTAATTATAATTAGTCATCTTTTGAGGGGGAGTTAATAATAATCCATGCTTTAATTATATAAGAATTTTTTTTTCTTCACACACACACCTTTGTTTATTTTTTAATTATTGCTTAATAGATTTGTTTGTCAAAAACAAAAAGGGGGAGAATGTTAACCTTTGCATAATTAATCCCTTACTTTTGTTTTTAACAAAAAAATTAATTTCTAATATTTTTATCTTAAGTGTGTTAGTTATTCAAGCTTCAAAGGATACAACTTCTTCAAATGATCAAGTTTATGTAAAGCTTTCTATATTTAGTTTAGGGACTTGCATATTGTCAAAATCAAGTCTCCTTAAGTGTTACTTAATCACAAGAATCTTTTAAGACTTTATTGAAGACCAAAAATGAACATTTATATCACGGTCTGCTGCTCATAAGCCCCTCCTACTCGTGACCATGCTCATGAGCTGGCTCCCTTCAGCCTTCCAAAAGAATTTGATATCCAAAGCTGCTCACGATCGTGAGCCGGGCCGTAAGGAGCAGTCCTTCAACATCCTGTAAATTCTTCACATCCAGAGATGCTCACCGGCTCCGCTCATGACCATGAGCTTACCCTTGAGGAGTGGACCTGATAGGATTCAATAAAATCTTCAAAGGCAACGGCTATAATATCGCCTCTCACGAGCCAGACTCTCCCCTCAAGACCTTGAGCGGCGTGTTAGCTGCAAAAAGTCTAAATTGAATCGAAAATGAATTATAGACGTTAGAGACTTAATTAATGTCTCTAACAGCTATAATTTTGAAGCTTAAGCTATATATATGTGCTCTAGAGTCATAATTAAAAGAACAATACATTACATTATTCTTTAATTATCAAAAACTCTCTAAGCATTTATTAAACTTCATTTTTCTATCTATCAATATTTTTTTGCATTGATTAACTCTTGTGAAAGTTGAATGTGTGATAGAAATAGGTCTTCATCTTTATCTAATTCTTGGGATAGATTAGAAAGGAAGTGAGATATATTTTTAGTAGATTTGGTTTAAGTGTTTAGCCATTAAAACACTTGGGAATTGGTTTTAGAGTAAGCCTAGAAACTCTTATTTGTAAGGTTGTAAGAGTGAGCCTTAAACTCTTGTGTAATCTTAATCTTGTGAATAAGATTGTGGGTGATTGAAAATCCTAACTTGTGGATAAGTTAGGTGGAGATGTAGGATTATTGTTGAATCCGAACTCCTTAAATCATTATGTTTATCATTCTTCCTTCTCAACTTCATGTTCAATTTGATTTAATTTCGATTATTTTTCAATAGCCTTATTCTTCCCCCCCCCCCCCCCCTAAGGCACTTTCAAAATTTTTCACAATGTGTCGAAATTTAATAAATGAACTTAAGACCTCATATTTATAAGTAAGAAAACAAATCCAAGAATATTTACTGTAATGATCATAGAACAAGACATAATAGCATTTCCCATCATAAGAAGGTATGGGAGAGGGTCTCTATAAATCAGAATAAATGAGTTCTAAAGGATAAGATACTGTATATAATGAAGGAGAAAAAGGTAAACAATGACTTTTACTAAAAAGCATGACATAAAGAATGATCATTATTTAAAGATTTTATTTATGATTTTAAAAAAATATGTCTGACAATCTTGATTGATGCATGTGCTAGATGACCATGCCATGTTGAAAGAGAACAAAGGAATACTTGTTTTGAAGATAATTGAGAAATAGGAGTCAGGTCCATGGAGTACAATCCATTTTTTATTCTGGCCTGTAAGCAACAAATTCCTCATGTGGATATCCTTGATTTCAAAATGAAAGGAAAAAATTCAACAGAAACTTTGAAAGTATCTATAAATGAAGAAATTGAAAGTAAATTATTGCAAATATTTGGCACATGAAGAATATTATCAAAAGAGAAATATGAATTCTTTGTTTGATAACAAGAAGATCCAATGTGTAAAATTTGAAGGATTTTACCATCTCTAATTATGATGTCATCAGGGCCTTGATAATCCTTTTTAGTACTTAAATTATCAATGTTTAGTGTTAGGTGATGAGTAGCACTAGAGTCCAAGATTTTGTGTTAAAGGAGAGTTAAAGAAGCTAAGTTTATTGATGGTTTAGAAGGAGGTAATCAATTAGATTGGTTGAGTTTTAGTGAAGAACAATTTTTGGCAAGATGGCCAAAACCTTGGTAATTACGACATCGGATAGAAGTAGGGGATAGAGTTGATGAACTGAAATAGGTTGGATTGAATGAGGAACTAGGTGACTTGGTAGAAAACTCACAAATGGAGTTGGTTTGAGGACCTCGACCACATCCTCTATAGGGTCGACCACCACGACCTCTAATAGTAAGAGATGTATAAAAGGCAGATGGTGTGGCTATCTCTTTCTACATTACTTTTATAATTAAGGTAGTCTCTTCATTAAGAAGGGGACCATAAAGGTCATCAAAGGTGACTACGTTTGATCGGTTCTCAAGTGAACAAATGCAAGGGCGGTAATCCACTCCAAGCCCGTTGGTGATAACATAAATCAGATCATCATCGTTAACCATATTTTGTAAGGCACTTAATTGGTCTGCCATTGTTTTGGCTCGTTGTATATAGGTGGAGATAGATTCAGTTGTTGCTTTTTATAGTTTGAAGAATGCTGATTTGATGGTCCTGATTTGTGCCTTAGAAGTGGAAGCGTAAGTTCTTGCTAACCTATCCCATGTGTCTTTGGTACTGGTTGTTCCGACAATCTGTGGAATAAAGCTCTAAAATCTAGCTCAAGACCAATTGGTCTTGTCAAAACCATGCCTTAAATTAGGGATTTATTTGATTGTTTACTGTTCTTTATGAAGGAGCTTGAGAGCATCGATCAACATGCTTTGCAAGATTGTAGCTATGAAGTAAAGGCATGATTTGCGCCTGCCATAATAGATAGTTCGTTGAATTTAATTTGATTGGTAAGTGAGTGGAGATGTTTGGCAAAGAGGAAACTTGTAAGGTAGATGTTGCAGAGGTAGAGTTTATGGGAATGATGGAGGCACTGGTTGAGCTTTTGGTAGCCATTTGAAAATATCAGGATGTGAGACTAATTCAGAGCTCTGATACCATGAAACAGCTCTGTATATTTCATTAATGTAATAACTTGTTATATACATGTACAGGTAGAGTTGATAACAATGATACAACATTATACAATAGTAGTAACATATCAGGTTATTATGAATTCTAAGTAATTGATGGTTATTGATCCTTATCAGGAGGTGGGCTACTTCAGCGCAACATGAGGTGTCATTTCGTAGTATGTTTGGATCGAAATACAATGAGTAAGTATAAAAAAAAAATCAATGTTTTTTTTAATAAATAGATACTTTTATTAAAATAAGAAGTGAGGGGAAAAACCACTTGGAATGACCAAGTGATGAAAAAACCCCTCCCTAGAAACTAATACAAGAGCAAGAAGAACAACAGAACAAAAAAAGAAACAAAACCACAAATCACAAATTGGACCAAAAACGAATACCACAAGAACTATTCAAGAGAACCGAAGCCAGGTAAGGGAACCTTGGGAAGTAAGCTTTCATCCAAGAAGAAATACGAAAGAAGATAAGTTTTTCCAGTTGACACGAAGAGAGATGAGCAGAAGAGAAGGCCAACTCATTGCGGTGAAGCCAAAGGGACCAGCTGATAGCAAAAAATGAAGCAGTCCAAAAGCAACACTGAAACTTCCCAAAAATAAGATCAACCCATTGCTGATAGAACAACAAGAACTGACCAGGCATAGTTGCAGAAACTCCCCACCAACGCAGAAAGAAGGACCAGATGCGCCAAGAAAAGTGACAATGGAGCAAGAGATGGTCAACAGATTCACCAATGCACCAGCAGAAAGGACAGAAATTGCAGGAGATGGGACAAATACTGAGCTGGAACAAACGATCTCAAGTCGGAAGACGATTAAGCATCGCAAACCAACAGAAGAGCCCAACTTTAGGAGGAACATAACTGTGCCAAATCGTTGGTAAAACAATGGAATCCAGAGGCCGAAGCTGCTTCAGTAAAAACTTGTAGAGATTATTAACAGAAAAGGAATGCGACTGATTGCCAAACCAAACCAAACGATCTTGAGCACCAAACAACACTGTAACCTGCCAAATAATAACAAACAAAGAGTCCAAAGAGTGAAGTTCAGCACGAGACAAAGTACGCCGCCAGTGCAAAGACCACACCCAAGCGCCATCAGACAAAGATCCCATCTCAGACAGGAAGCCATAAGGAAGAGCTGATAATTGAAACAAATCCGAAAAAAGGGAGCAAAGGGGATCTGAGTTGCACCATCTGTCAATCCAAAAAAGAATGGAAGAGCCATCTCCAACCTTAAAGGAAAAGCAATTTAAAATAAGAAAAGCAATTTAACATGTCTATTATTATATTTTCCTACTAGCAATAATTTGATTTTAACAAATGCAGTGAGATTGTTGATCCCTCAACATAATATCCTAAAATTTTCTTTCCTTTCTAGTTAGTTATTTTGCTGTTATTTTATGCTTTAGTTTGAGGGCAGTAATTTTCATTCAGTTATTATATATCTTGTTTTAGTTTTTTTTTTTATTGCAAAATATTGAACTTTCTTCAAAAACATAGCATAAAGATTACATGAAAAAGAAACAGAAAAGCAGTAGTCGAAGTTTAAGTGGAGGGGTCTATTTTGGCTTGCTTGCTTGCTTGTGAATTTTTTTAATGAATAAAATAAGCAGTCTTAGCACTCATATTAGACAAATACATTAACTGTGGTTGTGCCCAAAATGCTGGATAATGCTTGTTGTCGTTGATATCAGTTGAGCATAATTTAACAATAGTATTATTTTCAACTTTGTGTTTGGTTCATTCTTGAACTGGATGCTAATTGTGAGTGAACTTCCTTGTTAATGTTTCTTGTTCTCTGTCTTTAGAATTTCCTCTTGCCATGATTAACTTGCTAGTTATGAAACTAATTTTGTTGAATATGAAGAAAACTCAGAATTGGTAATTCTTGATCGAATTTTGGTTCTTAAGGGAGTTAAATTCGTGAGAAGAACACCTCATACTTGAATTCCTTTCCAAGAGTCCCTATTGAATACGCAACAGTGAACCTATCCCTTCCTTATTTGATCAAGCTTCTAAATTTTCTTGTGCCCTTTCTTATAATTTTCTTCATGATTAATTTGAATTATATAAAGCTTTCTCCATGTTGGTCATGAATCCTCTTCGTACTTGCTAGTTTTAAATATAGGTCCCTTGTATTATTTCTTTTAATTATAACAACTTTTTTTTAAATTCATGTTGCGGGTTATTTTGAAGAATGATAATCACAACGACAATGACAAGATGGTATATATTCATGTGCTTAATCTTTTTGGAAGTCTAATATTTTGTATGCCAATATTCTTTTTTGGACAAATTGGCAATATAGTATATAATTACTCTTTTAAGACATATTTTATGTGCCTAACTCAAGCTTTTTTGTTTGTCTATATTGAAAAATGTGAACATAGTTTATGTTAATTGACTTTTATAATTATTTTAAACTTAGAAACATTGTTTTTTTTTTACTTCTTACTTCAATGAATGATTATTGTGGAATTATAATAAAAGACTTTAAAAGTTTAAAATGTTTATATAGATTAAAAAATTAAATGATAAAATTTAAGAAAACAATCAAAATGACACTAATAAGCATTATTATCACACTATAAAAGTGTCACAAAAAAGTAAATGATATGTCTCTAAATGATTAATTGCTAAAGATGAAAATAAAAATGTCATTGAAGGATTGATAAATTTGAAAAAAATACAAAAATGTCACTTAAAATACTATTTAGGCACAATAAAAAATTTCTCTAATTGTATACCTCTAGTGTTAATCTAGAGATGACTCTCTATGTACCTATTATTTTAATAGTGAAAGAATTTTCGCATTGTGTCCTGTGGACATAGTTCATCATTAAGGGTGAACCACATAAATATTTGTGTTATTTTTATTTGATCATTTTGTACAGTATTTTATTTTTTCCTTTGTGTATTATTATTCCACTGTGCAAAATTCCGATATAACCATAAATTCCCAATAGCAAGGAGCTACCCTCACTTAAACTAATTTTTAGGTTTAAGTCTTAATACAGTCGTTTTAAATTAGGGTTTGATGGGCTTTAAATAACTGATAGTTTAGAAAAAAAATAAATGATAAATATGAGTAGTGATGATAAAATGAATGAAATGAACAACACATAAAAAAAATATTCCCAAGTCTGCGTTTGGAATGGGTAAGCAGTAATATAAAAATTAAAATAATAACAAATGCGCAGTACCAAGGTGTAGTTGGAATTGCATTTGAGTTTTTATTTTTTGTAAAAAAAAAAAATGCTTACTCTGAATGCTGATCTGAGTGCGGTGTTTTTCTCCGAATGCTGATTTGAGAATTAAAAAAAATGTCCGCATGCTGATTTGAATGTGGTGTTTTTCTCCGAAAGCTGATTTGAGAATTAAAAAAAAAAAGTGTTATTTAAAAAAAATCAAAGTCGTACAAATATTTTTCTTTTAAGTTTCATCCACATCTTGTTAATATTTTATATTTTTCTTAGAAGACCATAAGAAGTTTACATTCTTTTTTTTTTTTTTTCCCTTCTTGCGATTTCCATAATAAGGTCTCAGAATTTTATAAATCTTGAGGAACTTTCTGTCTTCTTGATTTGATCATTTACAGTTCTCTATTCAGTATCCTTAATCACAGATTTTTTTTTTCTGGTAGGCTTTTCTGATATTGTCATGGCTTCATCTTCTTCTTCCAGACATCCAAAGAAATATGATGTATTCATTAGCTTCAGCGGAGAGGATGTCTGCTTTACTTTTCTCACTCACCTCTTCAAAGCTTTGAGTAGCAAACAAATCTACGCTTTTACAGATGAAAACCTCCAAAGAGGAGAAGAGATCTCACCCACACTTTTGAACATGATAAAAGATTCATTTATTTCCATAGTCATTTTCTCAAAAAGTTATCCATACTCCACTTGGTGCTTGGATGAACTAGCTCAGATATTCGAGTGCTGCAAAAGCATGAATCAAATAGTGATTCCAGTTTTTTACCTTGTAGATCCTTCTCACGTTCAAAATCTGCAAAAGAACTTTGATGATGCTTTCGTCCAGCATAGGCAGCGATTTAACCACTGTTTAGAGAAGGTGGAGATCTGGAGACGTGCTTTGGTGGAAATCAGCTGCTTATCTGGATTTGTTTCATCCACTGTAAAGTATGTTTTTTTTTTTTTGTCTTTTTTATTTGTTCAAATTATCATCTTTCCTTTTGGAGTTTTGGTGTTACTGTTTTAGATTTTTTTATTTTATTTTGAGAAATTTTTGCTTACATCCAACTACACTTATACATCCTATTAAATATTATTTATTACTTTATTAAGTGTCAATCATCCAATTCTAAATATAAAACAATAAAAATATATATTTGTGCAGGTAGAGTTAATTTTTTTAAAATTAGTTGTTGTAAACTAATTATTATAAAATGTATTGATGTTATTTGTTTAAAGGGAAAATGGTCCGATTTATTTTCAACTATAAACCAATTTTATAAGCAATTTTATTTTTTAATTTGTATCAATTTAGATAATTAATTTTTTGATTGCTTTTAATTTTATCCAACTTTTAATTGATATATGTAATTGCTAACATGATTTGCTGACGTGTCAAAAACAATGGTGATCAGGCAAGGAGATCAAAATGGTGCCGTCTTGATCTAGACCAAAAAAAAAAAAAAAGATTAAATCCAAATTAAACTTGACAAGGGTCAAAACTGAATTGAACCGATTAAGTGCCATAGTTAAATTGAACCGAATTGAACTAGTTCAATTCGGTTGGTATATTTAGTTTAACTTTTATTATGTTTACAATTTTAAACCTATTGGATTTATATATTCTTGCACTATTTTAATAATATTTATGAGTTTTTATATTTATTATATTTATTAATTTCTTTGGAAACTCAACCGAATTGATTTTCTAAAATGAAATTAGATAATTTTGGCTTGAACTTTTTGGTATTAAATAATTTTATTAAAAGTTTTAAATATTTAAAAACTGATATATTTTTTTTTATTTTGAAATATTAGTGATATACCAAACAAACCAAACCATAAACACCCATAAAATTTAAAATATTTTTTAGAATTGAGTTGGGTCTGATTTCATTATATTCTTAGAAGAAAAATTGAACCGAACTGAAAAGATTTTGGTTATTTAAAGTAAAAATCGAACTAAATTTTTTACAATTTAAACTGAATTGAACTGTTTCGGTTTTTCATTATTTTTCTCACCTTCCTTGTCTCGTCAGCAAACTACGTTAACAATTACACATATCAATTGAAAGTTGAATAAAATTGAAAGAACCCAAAAAAAATTAAGTGACTAAGTTGATACAAATTAAATGATAGTATTATTTAAAAAAGTGGCCTATAGTTGAGGATAAATGAGATAATTTTTCCTCGTTTAAAAAACAACATACTAAATTTTTTTGTCGTAAATTAGCAAAAATTATTGAAATAAATATCTTACACATCTTTATATTCACTAC
>CATIWK010529969.1:0-11840 GCA_949634005.1 Mallotus japonicus
TTTTTAAAAACTTCATAAATTTATATTTTGAATCCAATTTCATCAATTTTCATTGTTATTCGAACTAATTTTTATTAATCAACATTAAAGTTATACTCGATTTTGATTTTTTGGACTTAATTGTAACAATTCTTTGAAAAATGGCTTAATTCTTTGAAGAATGGTCCAATATGCTCGAATTCTTAAAGATTAAGTTCCACTTGTTAAAAAAAAGTTTTTTAGGGTCCAATGTGCACTTTAGCTAATTGTTCAGGGTCCAAATTACACCTTTTCCCTTTATAATATTAGTTAGTTATCAACTATCAATTATCAATTATCAGCAACAATTATCAACTCCAATCGCAATTTTAGGAGCAAATGTATCAACTTCTACCAATTTTATTATTGTTTGATAAGGATTGCATCTTGTAGGGACTTCGTTTTGGGCTAGAAAGGTGCTTTTTGCATTTTTTATAATTATTTAAAAAAAAAATATTTCTGAAATATTACTTTCTTCTTTTTTTTTATTGAGAGGCTGAAATATTACTTTCTAAAAAGTGCATGAAAATTGAATTTTAGTAATGCAGTATATAATCTATTAAATTTTAATTAATTTAGTAGAATCATTTTCTGTTTTAAATTTTTTAAAGAGATAGTTTAAGATGATAATATTTAAAATTTTGGAAGAGGGACGGAGCGAGGTCGGAACTCTTCCAAGGGGACAGACAAAGCCCCACAGCATGGGGCTGTGAAATTGGATATGGAGTAGTGATCATGGAGAAACATTCCATGCCTTCAGGATCAGCAATCTTTGAAACCATGAAAAGTTTTGGAACAATGAACAAACACAGCCTGCATTTACAGTAGTTTTAAGGACTATGCGATCATCAACACCCGCAACCTGAACACGGCCACTGCCCCTGACAAATATAGATGACTTGAAGAGCATAGTCACAAGAAAAGCCCAACTTCACCAACTAAAGGAAGATTCTCTTGAAATCACATGCACGGCTAACAAATGGAGAAGTCAGTGAAGAATCCGTAAGACCCACAAAGGAAAAAATCCAAGAGGAAGTTCAGAATTCCCTTACAAATGGTAGTGCTATTGCAAATACCATCTCAAAAACCATCTCCTCAGAAGTGAATAGTGGGGCTAATTGAAACAAAACGGTGTACCCTTTTTCTGCTCCTGAGAATCAACTTTTGTTGGGATATGATTCCAGTTGTCTTTTGTTGGAATAAATTTATAAGTTAATAATGGTATAAACAGTCAAATTAGGAGTCAGAATTTTGAAGATAATGGTGGCAGACTAGCCAAGGAAAACAAGTAATAATGGTAGACATTGGATAAAATTGTTCTTAATGCTATGGAATTGGATGATAATTTGATAGCGCTCCTCCAAATATCAAAATAAGATGTAATTGCTGTGCTGATTTCTTAGCTAATGCTGGTATTACGGCCCCCCTTGGTTGTGTCAATATTGATAGCCCTCCTCTTGGTATCCAGGATTTGATGTTTAAAGACATTGTTGGAGTCACCACTCCCAGACAATGCCCGATGTAATCTTTTTTTGTTTCTTGGCTTTTTCCTTCCTTTGAATGGAAAAAAAAAAAAGAACCGAACTTTGATGATCGAATTAACTCGGCGCACTCATCACAAAACTGACTTCCGCTCTCGATTATATGGTAAAGTGTCACCACCTCCATTAATTAAACTCAGTTTTCCACTTCTATCTTTGTAAATCAGAGCCTTGATGTAGCTTGCATTTGCCATCCATTTGCATGTAATTTTCTTTCTTCATGAATGCCAAGAATTCATGCAAGCTTGACTTCGCCATCTTCATCATCGATCTTCATCCGAGGGGTTAAAGAACACTTTTGCAGTAGGAAACTTACCAAATTAAGTCTAGGTCATGCCAAAATACATATATAGGAAGTGGATTGAATGGTACATATCCTATCACATCATGTTACATATTCTTTCAACATAATTATTTATGGGATTAATGGACTTTTTAGTTGCAGGTGCCTCTCCAGAGTCTTTTGTTTTGCTCTGAAAATGAAAAACTTAAGAAAATTCAATCTCTAACATTAACTTTTATGATAATTTTATTTTTTTAACTTTTACTTTTTTCTACTTTTTAAGTTAAAAATTTCATAAAAATGTATACTGTACTAACATTAAATTATTTTGTTAATGTATTACTCTAAAAAATAGTTAATATCTAAAAAAAGGTATATAGTAGTGCAAATTATTGCCTACACTCAGCTTATTACACTCAATGGTCAGATGTGTAGAATTAAAACATATATTTTGTTTTTGGTGGAGTCTACCATTACTTTTGTTTTAACAAAGAAAATTTACTTTGTTTTATTAACCATTGGATTTAATAAGAAATTAAATCTATACCATTGAAAAGTTATTTCGATCCTTTAGAGGCTACCGGCTAAACCTGTATCTAAAGAGGAAAAAAAAAAAACCTCATCCCTCCCTCTTCTTTTACGTAGAAAGCAGACACAAAACCCTTTTCATTTACATAGAAAGCAGACGCAAAACCCTTTTCTTTTACATAAAAAGCAGACGCAAAAAGCTTGTAGAAGGCACTCCTCTTTGTTTTTCTATGCTTATTAAATCGGAAAAGAAGAGTACGGGTGGCAAATTCAAAGTCTCTTGTGAATTTAGACTCCAAACAAAATTGATTGCATGTAAATTGGGAAAGAATGTTAGATTAATTTTGATACACATAATTGAATTGCTTTGTTAATTAATTTCGATACACATAAATGAATTGCTTTGTTAATTAATTTTGAGTTATTCTTTGTCAAGTTCTGCCATTGCTGCTGTGCATTGAGTCTTTTGAGTACGTGGTGCAATGTCTTCTAAAGCATTTTTTTTTCTCATCAGAAGTAGCATTGGCTGGAGCTGAATCAACCAAACTTATGCAGGCACAGGTGATGTTACTTTCTATTTTCCCATTCTTTTTGAGATGTTGTTGCATGCATCTTCTCCCATTATTTATGGAGAAGAAAAACACTAGACATGGATATTTTACTTTTATACATCATCTGCTGCTCGTTTTGGATGAAAAGGACGTAATACAAGTTGCTGTTGACAAAAAATAGCTATATCAAAGCACCCTTTTTAGTTTTAATGGAACAACAAGCGAAGTAGGAAGTCATTTTCTTCAATTTTGCTAGGTTTTATGTGACAAAAAGGAACAATAACATAAAATTATTTTTAAAAATTAAACTGATGCATGAGTTCTGAAGAAAGCTAAATTCAATTGCCTACCCTCCACCCTTCATAACTATTAAACTAATTGCTGTCATCTTCATCATTATTTTTCTGAAGAAACAATTGACGGTGGATGGAAAGTAATGTTGAAAATATTCTTCTGCCGAAGTTTGATGTTTGATTTCCAAGATAATTTTTGTGGCTTTTATGGAGTTTATTAGAATACCTTGACATTTCCTTGTATTTTTCCGCTGGGTTTTATTAACTTTCTTATATCCCTAGTTTGCTTTAGTTTTGGCATATCCATCTTTGTAGATGATGTGCTCTTCTTGCATGCTAGAATTTTCTTGAGGGAATTTGCTTTACACTTACTAGTTGTTATTTTAGTTTTTCTTTTAGTTAATTTTATTTATATTGTTATTATCTTATTCTAGTATGTGGGTTGCTTTGTGTGACATTCTCCTCTCCTGTCTGGCTTATTTTATCTCTGCCATAAACCAAATAATCAATTTAATTGGCTTTTTTTGCCTGGTGATTTAATTTAGCATTTTTGTCAGTTAATTTTTGTGCCTGCCAAACTGATTGAGTTGGACCTAGCTATACTCAAAAGTCATAACCAATCGATTTTATTCCTTCAGCTTAATTTATTTGTATGTGCTTATGAAATTGAACAGTGATTGCATGAGCTTTCAGAAAATATATATATATATATATATACAAAGCTTTTCAGATAAATATGTTTATATTAGTAGCTTTTCAGTTACTATCTCTTTTTGCTGTGAACTATCATTCTCTAGGTTTTCCCCCTCATTTCCTATTCTGGCCATATACTAGCTTTTTCCTTGAATTCTAATTTGTCCTGTGTTTGTAACTTTATACGTGGGTGGGTAGTTTTCATAAGATGTAACTTTATACGTGGGTGGGTAGTTTTCTAATACAACTTGTCCCATACAAAAATCACCAATATCCAAAGCTACACCAATCATAACAATAGTCATCCTCCTTTCACGCAACAAATAGCCATCAGCAATTCAAATAACCATCAGGGGCCAAAAAAAAGAAATTTATTTTGAAAAAAAAAAAAAACAAAGCTAGCTCAATTGTATTTGGATGTGAACCACTCTTGCTCAAATCCGGGTGAACCCTAAATTGTTAAAAAAATAATAAAATTCAAACAGCACATCCCAAATAATTTTATCCATTTACTATAAAAAAGCTATGTGGCTAAATGTAATTTCAAAGAAAATTTAGTTAACTTCACTAATAATCAAATGTATTAGATTCCTACTTGCAAACTTTTAAAATTCAAACAAAAAAATAAAAATATCAGTGCAGTTCTGATTTTCAATTTTTAAGATTCCTACTTTATAGCAAACTTTTAAGATTGTGAAAAATTAAAAAAAAAAAAAATTCACTGCAATTCTTGAAGTTCATAAAATTCTGATGTTTATATTTTTGTATAGGAAATAATTGCATCATGAACAATAAAGGCAAAGGTATTATTGAAGATTCATCAAACAATATCAATGATTCTAATCATAATCATGATGGTGTTGCAAGTTATCATTCCATTGGCAAGTCTAACCGTAGATGAAGTAAAAGCAATGGTGTTTGAGACATGGCAAGATGCAGAGTCTTTCCAAATAAATTACAGCAAACAAATGGGGTTTAGTTTTCGCAAAAGAGACTCCCAAAAGAATGTGAGAGGTGAACCAAGAATGCAAAAATGGGTATGCGAGAAAGAAGGAAAAAGAAAAGCAGTAAATAGTGATCAAATACCAGAACAAAGAAAGAGAATAAAGCCAGAGACACGTCAAGATTGTCCAGCTGTTTTTCATATCAAACTTGACCAAAAAACTCAAAAATGGGTGGTAAGAAATTTTGTTATTTCTGATAACCATCAGTTGGTTGCACATACACATGTTCACTTTTTAAAATGCCATAGAAATATTAGTGATGGTGAAATAGCACAAGCTAAGTCCATGCATAATGTTGGTGTGAAGACTAGTAAAGTTATTGATTATTTGGCATATCAAAGTGGAGGTTTTCAAAATATTGGTTTCATGCCAAAAGATATGTATAATTTTCTAAACTCAGAAAGGATGTTGGAGGTACAAGATGGAGATGCATTGAGAACATTAGGTTGTTTAGCTGCTCATAAAGAAAATGACCCTGCATTTTACTATAAACACACAATCAGATCAAATGGTCAACTAGGAAATTTATTTTGGGCAGATTCTATATGCAGACTTGATTACTCTTGCTTTGGCAATGTCGTTGCATTTGATGCGTGTTACAAGAGAAATATTTACAACACACCACTTGTTACACTTATAGGTGTTAATCATCATCTCCAGTCAATTGTATTTGGATGTGCATTACTACAAGATGAGACTGCTTTAAGTTACACATGGCTATTAAAAACATTTTTTGATTGCATGGGGAATAAAAAGCCATCAGCAGTAGTCACAGATGGGGATCATACAATGCGTTGTGCTATTAAAGAGGTTTTACCTGATGCAGCCCATCGACTATACATTTGGCATATTCAGAAAAATGCTAGTTGTGAGTTAAAGAATCAACAATTTAATCATGACTTTGCCAATCTCATGACAAGTCCCATAGAAGTAGATGTGTTTGAAGAATTATGGAGGTCTTTAATTGAGAAATATAATTTTCAAAATAATTCATGGGTTCAACGTTTACATGTTGATCGGAAAATATGGGCTGAGGCATATCTTAAAGGCATTTTTTTTGGAGGCATTCGAACCACTTCCAGATGTGAAGGTATGCATTCTTTCTTGAACACATTTGTTAATAATAAGCTGAATATGTTTGAGTTTGTCATACAGTTTCAGAGGGCAATAGAAAAGCTTTGTTACAATGAACAAAAAGAAGATTATTTGTCATCATATAACAGCCCTATTTGCAAACATGCTTTGAAGGCCTATGAGAAACATGCCACTGGAATGTATACACATGTTGCTTTTATGAAATTTCAACAAGAATTAAACAAGGAATATGCATATCTAATCATAAATGAGGTTATACAGGATGGTGATGAGCATATTTATCGAGTTAGTGCATGGCAAAATGAAAGTCGCAATAGAAGAGTTGTGTATAATGCTAAGGAGCAAACATTTCAATGTACATGCAAGTATTTTGAATCATGGGGATTTCCTTGTCGCCATTCTGTTCATATTATGAAAGTGGAAAGATTACCTTGCATTCCAAAATCTTGTTTTCTTCATAGGTGGACTAAGAATGCAAACACTGCAACACATAAAGTAGGTAATGGGATTGGAGTATATGATGAGGTCATGTGCATGATTCATTATGGGTCTTTAATTTCTTTAAGCAAACGAATGAGTAATCTTGCCTCTAAATCTACTGAGAGTTATACCGAGGTTTCAAGTGAGGCTGGTCGAATAATTAGAATTTTAGAAGAACGTAACACTCCACGAATCTCTTAAGAACAAATGAATGCATTTTGTGGTATTCGTGACCCAGATATGGTCAGAACCAAAGGTACACGTTCTAATAGAACTTTTAAAGGTAAACCACCAAGATTGTGTGGTCAATGTAGAGAACCAGGCCATTCTAGAGTAACGAGTCCACTCGTTACCAGAGTTGATGTTACTGTTGTTGCAAGTAACAATGATATTGACCAAGATGATACTTTCTCAACAGATAGATACACGCAAGGGGACATGCAACTATCACAATCTACCCAGGTCTGACTTATGATATTGCTAATTCAATTATTTTAAAGTAGTTGATATTATTTATTGATCAGTTATAATATTTTAAATTAACCAGGATGCAATGATGATGCAATCACATACATTGATGAAGGTGTGGGAGAATAGAAAACTTACATCTACTTCCAAGGTTAGTAAAAATTGTGTATTTTAAAGCTATTATTTTGTTAAAAATTCACTTTCAAAGTGTGCACTATTTATAAATTATGTTATTTTTTAAAAAATTATTATTACAACTTACAAAAAGTGTTGAGTTTACTTCAAAAAAAAAAAAAAAAGATTTAGTAAATATTGTTCATGGCATAAAATTGTTGTTATAGCTTCCAAAAAAGGGTTGAGGATAATAAATAAATAATAATAAGATTTAGTAAATATTGTTGCATTTTTAATATGTAAATCGTAGTAGTTGAATCCAAATAATTTTTTTTTTTTCTTAAAGGAGATCAAGCCATCAATGGAATTTGGAGAGCCCAGTAAGCATTTTCCTGATTGTGTTGAAGAAACTAAAGATGTGTAAATATAGTCATGCAGTGTTTTTAGTATTATAGAGTATTTGCAATTTCTCCTTTACAGTTTTTTTTTTTTTTGCCAAATACATAATTAACCTTGTTGCAGATTTTGTATTTAACTCTTTATTATTTCTTCGCTTCATTAGAATTATTTTACAGAATTTTCTATATAAATAAATGTCACATTTCATTATAGTTGCATACAAACAGGTTCTATATAAGTGTTTGTGCTCTGACTATCAGGTTCATGATATGTGTCAAATTGTTAAGAGTGACATGCTGGAATCATACAAGAGACCATTAAGAAATGAAACATAATTAAGCAAATACAAGCATAAAATCTATATAAATAAAAAATAGATTACTCATACATAACTCCAACAGTTTAAAAAAAAAGCATAAACCAGTAGCAACACATATGCATGAACATGATTTATTTTTGAGGCTTGAGAAAAAAATATGCGACCATGTGACACAAACATTACAGAAAAAAAAATACTGACAACGAGGATCTGATAGACTTTCCTAGTGTGCAGAGCTCATTCAAATGATATCACTAAAAGTAGTCATGTTATATAAGACACCAAACATGATTAATTTATTTCAATGGATTAGCTAGCTAGGTTTGGTACTGAAGATAAAGCAGACTAGCATTAAATTGATACATATATAAACACAGAAAGGAGAAAACGCTCTCACCACCTGAAATGTGAAACGCCAACAGAAGGAACTTCTATAATATCCAAAAATGTTTATAGTAAAATGGCAATGTTCACTTGGAAAATCCAATTACCTAACTCATCCGTGGCTTTTTGTAGCTGAATGGCGCACACGAGCTGCAGCTGCCTCAATCATCCGAAACATTTGTATCGCAACATATTTTTTCTCCAGCCTTGATCAACCAGTGCTTCAAAGTCTTCATTATCAAGTGATTCCGTAAGCAATGGTCGAGCCTGACAATAAGTTTTAGGTAGGATTAAACTATATGATCCAAATTCTTCACAAAAAAGAACTGCAGGAGAGAGGAATGCAGGAGAAGATGATATATATAGCCATTTGAGAAGGAATAAGAAACAAAATGGAATAAGAGACAGAATGTTGTATCAGAACTACTCAAAGATTGAATAATTTGAAGGAAAAAAATGGTAGAAAAGCAAATCAAAATGCAGCATGGCAGAAAATGTATCATAAATTGGCTTCTTAAGTCATCAACCCATGATACTTTCAATCATAAAGGGAAGCCTTGTTATGTTTCTTCAGTTGATTTCCTTTGTAAAAGACTGTGCCAATACTGGCTAGATTTGGCTAAAAAGTTAAAGGATGGTTTGACTAATGTCCATTGGGTTATCGAAGAGATATCATAATCAAAAGGGAAACTAAGAAAAGAATAAAGAAATGACTTGTTACAAGTAATCTGGAGCATGAATACTGTTGGAGTTATTGTAAATATTTAGTTGCCATGTATATTCTTATTCTCTGCATATCTTCTACAGCTGTATCACCATATATTTAGGCTCTATTTTAGGCTAAGATTAGTGACATTTACACTCTGATTTTTCTCCATAATTGCAGGTCATTGTATTGTATAAATATGTTCTCTGTATAATGAAATTCTTATGAGTTCAGTTTTTAAAACTTTTCAAATACATAAAGAAAAGTCCTTAATGCCTTTTGGTGCAACTTCACCTATTGTACTTACTGTACTTCATCAACTTGTATATCCTCGCCTATTTTATCTTTTTCAATACTAAGATTCTTTTGCTACGCAAAAAAAAAAAAAAGGCCAATTGCTTTCTTCTATTTTGGTTTGCGTAACACCGCCTCACTTTAGCTTTTTTCTAGTACATTTCAATGCAATGTAGCTTGTTTTTACTGTGATTATATAGCATGTCATGTCATAAAAGGATTCTGGATAATCACCTCCAACCCAACCCACGAAGGAAGCTAGATAATTATTTTTTTTTTTTGAGAATAGGAAGCTAGATAATTAAGATGGCCTAATATATGAGAAATTTTGCTAAGGTGGGATCAAGGACCAACAAAGACTTAGCCTCGTGGCTTGTCCGACAATATAAGCATGCATGATTTGAATATTCAATTTTATGAGAATTTTGAAGTTCTCAACATTTTTCACCAATTTTAGAGCTCCTGGATTTTGAACAGCCACAATCTACAACCTTTTGCAGCACAAAAACTTCAGTTTTCTGAAGCAGGATGAATAATTTGGAGCTCAACTGCAACTCATGGCTACAAAGGACCATTTGTGCACAAAGATGTTACAGTTTATGCAATTGTGGAAATGTGAGCAAGCTTGTTGACATTAACTACATCAAAGATGAAGATCTGCAGTGCTACAATTTTGCAAGCAAACCATGAAATATACATAGATCCTATATTAGATAACATCGATCTACAAGACAATAAGTCAAAAGGTCTGCAAAACTCACCCATTCAACCAGGCTTTCATCACCCAATGGCTGAGAGGCATCCACAGGTTTATGACCTGTAATTAGCTCCAAAAGCACAACCCCAAAAGAATAAACATCAGATTTTTCAATCAACTTGCCACTTGTAGCATACTCAGGATCTATATACCTGAAAAAACAAAGTTTCATTCTTAGAATGGCATTGTCTTCACCTCAATTCGAATGCTAAATCCAATCGATCGCTGTCCAATACCAAAAACATGGAACCTAAGCGAACAACAAATTTTAGTTCTAGAATAATCATCCAAGACTGTCAAAAGTAAAAAAAAAAAAATTCAAAGACTGTGTTAAATAAATGGCAATACACAATGCTTTTAAGGCCTGAACCTCCACCCATCCAGGTGCTAGATCACTCCAAAGATAGACTTGTTTGTTTTCAAAGATAAACTTGTTTGTTGTCATACAAGTTCCACAGAACATGGATATTCTAGTAAACTAGAACCAAAAGCAAAACCACCATACCAATAACCTGGAAATCTGACACAATGTGCAGTATTGGCCTTCCCTTTCATCAATTTATCAACTGATAGAAAACAAATATACAAAATCAATGAAAATAAACTCATATTCTCATCTGTAGTGGTATATATGAACACTGACTATTGTAAAAATCACTTACAAAAGTTTCCACATGACAAGCGCCAAAAGAATAACATCAGATTTTTCAGTCAACTTGCCACTTGTGTCTATTCCTTTCTGATACATCTGCAAATTATGTAAAAGGGCTTTAAAAAAGAGCGAAAGTACATGAAATTGAAACTTCTAAGTTGCTGATTATTAGCATTGATTCCATAAAAAATGCAAAATACAAAGTTTGGCATTTAAGGCCAGATATTATAAAACAAATTTTAATACTGACAGAAGAATTTACATGTGTGCATTATAAAGGGCAAAAGCCTTGCAAAGAGCATAAATTCAGAAACAAATAAAGAAAATGTACATATCAAATAATAAAAAAAGTCTAGATTTCTAGTATGAAACATGTCAATCTTGATTGAATTCATAATTTACAGAAACAAGTTCCTTGCAAGGGAAACATCTTGAGCAATGCCTTCGATTCAACACATTTATTGAGCTTGTCAGCGTGCTTTATGATACTTTTCAGAAAGAGCATGTGTTTGATTGTGCGCTCCAGCAGAGAATCAATACTACACTGTAATTTCATTGGATCTTCAGTACATATTTTGCAGAGATCTATATGAATGGGTACTATACATACCACATCATCAAATTTAGTTGGATGGAAGGAAAGTTACCTTTGCCCCATTAGGCACAAGCTCTCTTAGCTTCTTGATACAATCTTGAGGCCTGCAGCGTTAACCAGGTCTAGCCCTCCTTTTGTTGTTCTTAGTTGGTTCTGAGTGTCTATCCAACTGTTCACTTTAGGTACTTGGACAATTTGATGAAAATGCTTTAGAAGACATTGCACCACATACTCCTGTTGAGCTTGAGCAATTCTGTGTGTCCTCTTGAACATTGTATGAAGAAGACAACGTCGTTGAAGAACAAGAAGAAACTACAAAAGAAAAGTAAACAAGAAACAACAAGCAGTTAAAACTCTTGCATAATTACTATGAGAACATTTCAATTTCTGAAATAGAAAAATAATGGCGGCAAGAAGCGGGAAATTGAAGCGGCTGTGAAACGAGGAGCAAAAGTTCTCTTGTGAGCATTACATGTATTATAACCTGAACCAAAACTACGTAGTTTTGGTTCAAAACTACGTAGTTTAAACTATTCTAAATTTTAAAAAATTCATTTATAATTAAAAGAGATGAATATAATTACTAATGTTTCTAGATATTATATATTCATTATATATTTTAGATAATTAGTCCATGTAAAATATATATTATATCAAAATTTTGAA
>CATIWK010530029.1:0-15131 GCA_949634005.1 Mallotus japonicus
TTTAAATATTATTATAATTAAATCAAAATAATCATACTAATATTAAAATAAAAAATATAATATTATTTTTGATAATGTTATAATTAAAAAAATCATAATTATCATAATATTAAAATAAAAAAAATTTTCTTCAAAAAAAAACTTGGCCCTTTTGAAGTTAAAAAAAAAAAAAAAAAACTTGGTTGAATTGAGTCCCCACTATCATGTCTGCGCCAATTCAAAATGTAAGCCTTTTTTTTTTTTTTTAATCATGGCGGACACGCTGGAAGTCTACAGGTTTTGCAGATTTTTACTTGTCTTGTAGTCTTTCCGCCACATGAAGTGGCGAAATAGATCTTGCTTTTTTTTTTTTTGAATTATTTTTTTTACCCTAAAGTGAGAAATACTTTCAAAACTACCCTAAAATTGGAAATAAAATTTTTTTTCACCCTAAATGGGTAAAAAGCTCGACAATTCCGTACACTTACGGATTTCGTATGTCAATACGAAAGGTGTGTATTCTTATTGTGGGAGACAAGACATGCTATTGATAAATGTTACAAGAAACATGGCTACCCACCTTGCTATGTTCCTAAAATGAGGCAAGTTGGTTCAAGATATGCCAATGAAGTGGAAGTTCAATAGAGAAGAGGTCTTATGGGGGTCAATTCAATATCTCAGTCTACATAAAATGTTTCCTTTTACTATAGAACAATGCAATAAGCTTTTAGCTTTGATTCAAGACAATCCAGCTGGTACTAGAAATGCTTTTGGCAATATGACTTCTAGTCTACAATGTTGTCAAGATGCTGTAACACTTTCTAGTAAATTTTTATACACTTCATATTGCAACTCCACATATATATTATACATTTCTCAAACCATAAATGAACTTGACTGAATTGTGGATAGTGGAGCCACGGATCATGTAGCCAATTCTTTAAAACTTCTCACATCCTATAGGAAAGTTTATAATGTTTCAGTGCATCTTCCATATGGTTTTTTTAGTTCTAGTATCAATCAAAGGCACAACACAAATTTGTGGTTTTCTCATTCTGAATAATGTTCTCTTTGTTCCCATTTTCATCTTTAATTTATTTTCTACCAGCGAAATAAATGATTCTCGTGATCATTGTCTTATTCTCTATCATAATTCCTTGTTATTCAGGACATCATTAGAAAGGGATGGCTTATACCATTTAGTTCAGGAACAAACTCATACATCTCTTTGTATATTCATTTCTCAAATCAATGATGTTAAATCAGATGTTTGGCATTTTAGACTAGGTCATTTGTCACATTCTAGAATTAAGATTTTAGAAAGTTTAAATTCCAATATTATTTATTCCAATTTGAATAAAGTTTGTGACATTTTCCATTTTGCAAAACAAAAGAAATTGCCTTTTTCATTGAGTCAATCTATTACAAGTGCATGTTTTGATCTTATACATGTTAATATATGGGGACCAACCAGCGTTAAATCTGTAAATATCCATAGCTATTTTTTAACCATTGTTGGTGATTATAGCAGATTTACATGGATCTTTCTCATAAAACTCTCATTAAAGCTTTCTTTTAGTTTGTTCAAACCCAATTTAGCAAGCTTATTAAAATTTTGAGATTTGATAATGGCATGGTATTTAATTTGCCTAAATTTTATGCTTCTGTAGAACTTTACATCAAACAGGTTGTATTTATATACCCTAGCAAAATGGGATTGTTGAAAGAAAACATCAATATATCCTTAATGTAGCTAGAGCTTTGAAATTTTAGGCATCTTTGCCACTTAATTTTTGGGCAGTCTGTGTTCTTCATGCAGTCTATCTGATAATTTATTTCCCTCTCCTGTAATTAATAATAAAACATCCTTTGAACTTTTACATTCTAAACCACCCCTTTTTTATAACCTCATAATCTTTAGTTTTTTGTGTTGTGTTTCCACCATTGAGACATAAAGATCAAAAATCGATTCATGAGCATTAAAAGGAATTTTTTTGGGTTTTCATGCCAATATCAAAGGTTATAGAGTTTTTATCAACAAAACAAGAAGTTATGTCTCGCAATGTTATCTTTTATGAGCAGTTTTTCCTTTTCAAAAGTGTTCCACAGAACCAGATCCCACCAATCCTGATCCTAGCTCAGCTATTTTTTTGACATCTTTGCCATCACTTGATCCTACAATTACTACTTCTTTTTCAACTTCTTCTTCAACCTCTTCTACTTCCATTCCAATATCCGCTCCTCTTTTTCAAGCCTCAGATTTTCCAAAACTTTGCAGGTCACTCGTACCTTAACAGATAACTTCTCACCTTAAAGATCATCATACTAATCTTTCACATTCCACTTCTTCACCTCGTACTATTTTTTATGTCTTGTCTTATTCTAATCTTTCTCCTTCTTATTGTCAATATATTCTTAATATTTCTTCTCTTTGAGAACCAACTTTATATCCATGCTGGCAAAAGGCTATAAATGCAGAATTACAAGCTCTACAGGCTAATAAAACATGGGAACTCACTACTTTACCTTCCTCTAAATAAGTCATTGGGTGTAAGAGGGTATATGATGTGGATCAAGCAGCCTTAGTATTCTTGGATAGGTTTGATAGAGTATAGAGTCCAAGTGCGCAAGCGGGCTTCAACGGGCTCTAACTCCTAGCATCGGATGAACTGCGGGGCCCATACGATGTCAAAACGAAGCTGATTCAGAGATCTACAACAAGTGCAATAGCTATGCTTGTTGCAATCCAAATTTTTCCTCAAATTCGTTCGTTTTGGGCCTTAAATTCCCGTTTGAAGTTTTGTTATTATTTTGGGATATTTTTGGTATTTCGCTGTTTATGTTTAGGGTTTTCGGTTGTAGCCCTATTTATTCATCTTTTTCATTGTTATGAGACAGTTTTGGTTGAAATTGATAATCAGAGATTATACTTAGCAACCAAGATTGGATTATTTTGATACTTTCTCACCGGAAGCAAAAATGTCTACCATCAGAACTTTGTTAGCCATTGCTGCTAGCAAGCAATGATTTCTTCATTAGCTAGACGTTAATAACACCTTTCTTCATGGAGATTTAAAAGAGGAAGTGTACATGTAGCCTCCTCTTGGCCTTTCAAATGTTCAACCTACTCATGTTTATAAATTATTCAACTCCCTTTATGGTCTTAAGCAGGCAAGGTTTTGTTTCCTCTGCTTCAGATCCCTCTTTGTTACTTAAGACTACACCCTCTACTTTTGTAGCTATCCTTACATATGTTGATGATGTGATTGTAGTAAGCAACCCTAAGTCTACCATTGCTACTGTCAAAAGCTTTTTACATGATTCCTTTCAGATCAAGGAAGTTGGTCCATTCAAATATTTTTTGGACCTTGAAATTGCTCGATCTGCCACAGGGATTAATTTGAGTTAGCGCAAATATACTCTAGATCTACTTTGTGATGCTGGATTTCAAAATGCCAAGCCAGTTAAAACACCTATGGTTACTTCTTCTAAGCTTTCTTAGCAAATTGGTACACCTTTATCATATTCAACTCGCCATTAAAAGTTAGTTCGGAAGCTCCTTTATTTGTGTACAACTCATCCGGACATCTCTCATATTGTTCAACAGCTTTCCTAAAATGTAGATACTCTTCATACTGCTCATTTTTCAACAGCATCGAGTCCTACGCTATCTCAAAAGATCCCCAGGCAAAGGCTTATTTTTTCCTGCTGCCTCTACTTTGCAAGTTAAAAGTTTTTTAGATTCTGATTGGGCAACATGTCTAGATAGTCGTAAATCTATTTCTGGATATTGTGTCTTTCTTAGTGATGCTTTGATATCCTATAAATCTAAGAAACAAACTACTGTTTTCAAGTCTTCCTCTAAAGCAGAATACAGAGCTTTAGCTTTGCTTACTTGCGAGTTGCAATGGCTATTGTATTTACTCAACGATCTTTCTATGCCACAATCAATCTGCAATTCAGTTAGTTGACAATCCTATCTATCATGAACGTACAAAGCACGTTGAGGTTGATTACCATTTGATTCGATAGAAAATTGCTAACGGTACAATTACAACTGTCACCAATAACATTATATTTGACAGCAGCTGAGTAGAGAACTAAAGTAGACATCTTGATCATCATCAAGTCTGATGTTGATTATTAAAATAGACAAGTGCACTTGTGATTCTTTACACCTAAGCATTTACAAGTTGCAGGTTGTTATTTTCCCGCCATAAGCAGTTACAACTAATTGTAACTGAGTGAAACTTGTTATCCAGCTCAGCTTGTATAGAAATGTAATGTGTGTAAACCTGTGTGAAATATAAAAATACAATCTTGTAATTCTATTTTCAGTATGAATAATAAAAATCTCAATTCCTTTTAGTCTCATACTCAACACTAAATTTAATGTATCAAAAATTATATTATACAAATTAAAGATTTCTAAATGAAAAATTGGCACATATATTATGCCTTAAATATTTAAACATTAAATATGACATACTCAAAATAAAAGTATCTCCCATATATACTAATTTTAATATTGAAGCACTGAAAACCTCATTTAAGAGAAAAAAAAAATCTCAAATAACCGTAATCATAACATATATATATATATATATATATATATATATATATATATATATATATATATATGTGTGTGTGTGTGTGTGTATATATAAGGACTTTTTAATTGTACTAATTAATACTAACAAAGTAAAAGGTAAGAGTCAATACTAATTTATTAAGGCCAAATGCATAGTTTCATCCCCTAAACTTTACTCAATTAACCTCTAGCACTCCTCAAATTTTATTATGTTCTATTTAAACTTTAAACTTTTATTTTAAAACCCTTATAATATATAAAATTGAAGTATTTTATAAATTAATATTGATATGGAGACAAGAGAAACTTATATAAATTAAAATAATATTTAATGAAAGAGAGAATATAATTAAAAACAAAATTTGTCGAACTTTTTATATTATTTTTTTCTATTTATATTGTTTTGAAACTAATTTTATCATTTTATGTGTTTACAACTATTTGAAATTAAATTTCTATTTGTTTTGAGATTATATGAGTTAAATAGAATTGAAAAGTACAAATTAAAAGAAAAATGTTCAAAATAAAAGTTTAAAAATTGAATATAAAATAAAAAAAGGTTATGAGTGTCAAAGGTTAATTGTGTAAAGTTCAGGGATGGCACTATGCATTCGGCCAATTTATTAATTATGAAAATAAGAACTCTTGTATATTTATGGATCATCATTCTAAATAAAGAATAAATTAAAAAATATTGCTACAACACAAATAAAAAAAAATTCAATTAAAAAATAAAAAGCAACCTTTTCAAAAGGATATGCTTATTGATTATTATTTTTATAATAGTAGTTATATATATATATATAGGGGAGACTAGAAAATTTGTAGAAAATTTTTATTATTTATTATATAAGAGTCGGATAATTTAGTAATTTATCAATTGAAATTAAATTAATTAAAATTACAGGTATAATATAATTTGAAATTGTATTTTCTATTTTTTTAGGTTAACTTCTATTTTATATGATATAAAGTAACTTAAAAATATATTCAATTAGAAATTCTACTGAAGTTTGATTAAAAAAAAGTAATTATAATTAATTTAATTAATTTTCAATATTTAAACTATTAATTATAATAGTAATATAAAAATAGTATAAAAATTTTTAACAGAGAGAAACGCTATTCATATATAATTACACAAAAAATAATATTAAAAATCAATTTATAGCAACAAATTTTATTAAGATTTAATTAAAAAAACTAAAATTAATTTACTGTGATAGACTTTATTAAAATTTATTCAGAAAATAATTAAAATTAATTTAAATAATTTTGAATCATTTAATGATTAATTACGATAATACATAAAAAATTTAATAGAAAAATACTAAACTAAAAAATATTTAAAAAGTGATATAGATTATTTAGAGATAATTACTATTTCCCCCTCTAGTTTACCATATTATACTACTTACTCCCTAAAATTTTAAAAATATATTTTTAATTTTTTGCACTATTACGTTTACACTCTTTTATCAAAAGTTTTATAAGAATTATTGTTAAATAAGTATAAATAATCAAAATAACATTTAATTTAATAGGTGGTTCAATCATAAATTAAAAAATAGTACTAAGTAATTTAATTAATATACACGCTAGTTTAATCCACTTATTATTTAAACTAATAATTCAAATAAAAATAATAGATTTTGAAGCCATAAAAAGTATTTTTACTTGATAAAATTTTTTTATGCAACATAAATACTTAAAATAAATATTTAAGTAGAGATATTTAAAACCAAAATAATTTAATTATTAATTAATTAAAACTTTGAGTAAGTTAAAGTTAAAATTAGGTATTTTTTATTTTATTAAATAGTATGATCGTAATTTTATAATTAACTAATAATAATTTTTCATATAAATATTGGTGACCTTAGCAATAATCAATCTTAATTTTGATCTTAACAAACTTAATTTTGAGCATTTAATATGTTGAGTTTAAGTGTGATTATAAGCATAAGTACAAAATTACTCTCAATGAAAGCCAAGTCATAATTCAGCTCATGCGACTGAAGCTCTGCTTCTATGGTGAAAGAAATCCAAGCTGAATAGTAAGCTGCGACTGAAGCACTGCTTTTATAGTGACAGAAAGCCAAGATGAATAGTAGGTTACGACTGAAGCAAGGCTGCTATGGTGACATAAAGCCAAGCTCAGTAGTAGGCTGCGACTGAAGCTCTGCTCCTATGGTGACAGCCCAACGGTCATATTTTTGAATTGTGAGATGAACAGTAGGCTGCGATTGAAGCAAGGCTACTATGGTGATAGAAAGCCAAGCCCACCAACGGACATATTTTTGAATTTAAGAAAAGAGACGTTGGAGACATATTCAATGGCTCCAACAACCATATTTTTGAAGTTTAATCTATATATATGTGCTCTAGAGTTATGATAAACAATAAGATACATTACATTACTCTTTGATTATCAAAAACTCTCTAAGCATTCATTAAGCTTCATTTTTCTTTCTATCAAATATTCATTGTATTGATTAACTCTTGTGAGAGTTGGTTTTGTGATAGAAATAGGACTTCACCTTCATCTAATTCTTGGGATAGATTAGAAGGGAAGTGCAGTATATTTCTAAGTGGAATTGGTTTAAGTGTTTAGCCATTAAAACACTTGGGATTTGGTATGATAACTTTTAATGTTGGGGCAAATAGTATAGTAGAGTTAAATAGAGGAGGTAAATAGTAATTATCTTTCATACTAAAGATTATTTTGGTAATTATAAATTAGTTGATGACAATTATAATAGAAAATCTTATAAAAGCGGTAAGTAGTTTAATATTGCAAAATAAAAGTATAAAAAAAATATAATTTTTAAATGTTGGAATCAAATAGTGTAATATTGTAAAATAGAGGGAATAGTAATTAACACAAAAAATAAAATTGAAGGCTTATAATAGTAATGATTAAGGGTATATTCCAAATAGTTGCTAACAATAGTTGATAATTGATAGTTGATCCATATTAAATATTTGGTGTAATTATAAAAATTAATGTCGATGGTATATTTAATTTCAAATATAAACATCAATTAGTGAGTATTTTGTTTAACTAATTTAGATAGCTATAGAGATACTAGTTTTTAAATGAGATTTAGAAAGATTAATTATTTTTATTTTAAATTTGCTCTACCTTGAAATTCTTTTCCAATAACTACTAGTTTATTTCAATTTTTTTTATTTGAACTACATTACTCTTATTAAAAATAACCAATAATAAATAACTTTCTTAAAACTATATCTATGTAATTAAATTTTAAAACTTCAAAATAAAATAAATATCATTTAAATAATTATTATTAATTAAATTTATTCAACAGTAATTTTTAATAATTTTAAAATATCTAAATTTATTTTATTTACTTATATTATTAATTTGTGTATTGATATATATAATATCAAAATATTTTAACATTATTTCTCAAAATTTTTGAAGTATTTTAATATTTATATGACATACTAATTTATACATAAATAATATTATTTTAAAATTTTAAAATTTTTTATATGTGAAAAATGTATTAAATTTTATTAAAATTATACATTATAGTTAATTATTTTAAAACAATAAGTTTTTAGTCTATTATTATAATATATTATTATTTCAATTTTCACAGATAAAATTAAATTATTTAAATTTTATATAATTTAATATTTATAGTTAATTATCATAAAAATATATATTTTACTATTATAAGTGTTTAGGGACCACATATTTTACAAATACTTATAGTAGAAAAATATTATCATGATAATTAACTATAAACATTAAAATGTATAAAATTTAAATAATTTAAACTTATTTATTGAAATTAAAAAGTAATAAAATATTGTATTTAATATACAAAAATTTATTCTTTTGAAATAATTGATTATAATATATTTTAAAATAAATGAATTTAAACCTTAAATATAATTTGGAAAATAAATTTTTAATTTACTAAATATTTTTATGAAAATATGAACTAATTTATTAAGTTACTAAATATATATATATATATATATATATATATTGTAATTTTTGTTGTGATATTTGTTTACCTATCAAATACTACAATGTAAATTAAATTTTTAGAGTCAATTGAACCTTTACAAACTCCATGAGGTAAATTGGTGAAAAGGTCAAAAAGGGGCAATTTAAATTTTTCCAAAAATTTTAAGGGTCAATTAAAACTTTACTCTTTTAATTTGATAATATTCTAACAATGTTAAATATTTTAATATTTTTTACAGGAAAACTGTAATTAGGAACTAGTAGTCTAGTATATATATAAAATTTGTCTGTCGAACTAATTTATTATTTTTGAGTTTTATACACATACATGACCACAACTTTTAAAAAATAATTAAAATTATTTTTCTATTTATTATATTATTTTCAAAATAATTATATATGTTAAATAGTTTGACCTTTTGAGTCCATGTAAGAGAAAATTTTGAAAAATTAATTCCACACCCTCAAAAATTATTAAGCGAATTCATTTATTGATGCAAACATATAAATATACAACTTTTTGTTTTAATATAAAATCTTCAAACATTTGATTTTAGTCTCCATAGATCTACTTCCCTATCGGCAATGATAATGTGTCGCTAATGTATTGATTCACATGAAAAAAAAAAAAAGAAATTAGGTCATATGTGTTGATTAAGACATGTGACACCATATTATGTTACGGGTCCCAATTTTTTTTTTTCTTTTGAAAAAATAGCAACTCATTCTCGTCCCACTCTTACCAACCACTATAATGCCCTTATTATTATTATTATTATTGTTATTTAAGGAAAACTTGGTGTGCGAATTTTTTAATTTTTATTATTTTAATGGTTGAGCTTTTTTGTTTTTGCAATTACATATTTGAACTCACTAATTTTGTATCAATTGAGTGGTTCTGACAGATTAAGTGGCCTAAAAATACAATCAGCAAAAATAGATCTCACTTTTAAACATGCACAGCGCCATGTCATCAGTCTCTTGCCACGTCATCAATCTCATTAATAATGCCCTTCTCCGATTCAGGCTACAAGTCGACGTCTCTAACTCTTGAATTCGGTGCAAGATCAATCGTGCCACCATCTCCTTCTTCTCTCACAATCTTTTCTCTTATGATGTTGTTTTCAATAACTCAGGCCAACCCTCTCTTAATCTTCTCTGATTTCACTTCTTGCCACTTTCTTTGCCTCTACGTTCCCTCAAATCTCTGCCTTAAGTTGAAGTTAATGGTATCGAGATTAATGGGTTTCCTTGTTTATGATAATGGCCTTTGATAATTTTTGGAATCAACGAGTTTCTTGATTCCAATTTTCAAATTCTTGATGCTCCGACGCCCCCACTACCGCTGCCGCCTCTTCATGATGTTGATTGTCCTATTTCGGTTGGCAATTGTGACTCTGTTAATCACTCTTTTGAGGGTGCAAGCCATGTTTTGAGATCAAAAGGGTCAAGGTTATGGCCTTTTTTCTTGATTTGCTGTTGGCAGAGTTTAATGATCAAGCGAGGGTTATCGTGTTTGCTCCAAGTGATATATCTCTAGTGGATAATCTTGGAAATCTCAGCGAATATAAATCAATCTTTTTTAGGTATTTGTGTACCGTAGGCTTTTAATAACTTATCTGGCTAGTATTGAATATGGGACATAATTGCACACTTACTTGGATACTTACTTGGATGGGTTCATGGTTAATGTCACAAGACATGGCGATATGGTGAAACTCAATGGAGGTCAAGTTATAGATCCTAATATATATGACAACAGTTGGCTTGTAGTTCAAGGTCTTAATGAGAGTTTTCTGGTTGAAGAGACAGTTTAAGAAATGCGAGGTTCTTCACCAGATAGAAGAAGCAAATGTGCTGATGCAATGTGAGATTATAGGTTCTGCTTTTGCTTTCTCACTCTGTTATTTATCTTCATCATTTTTCAGAACACCGTCTTCGGCGCTATATACTTGCACGCATTAATTCAATGCCTTCACTTTTTATTTCTTGGGAAAATTTTCGATGTTGTAAATGGCACTCTATTATGGACTGACTTGGTGTAAATCAAGAAACTATTATGTTGTATATTCAATGTTTCGGGCTTTTGAGCTCTCCTTACCGTTCAATGTTTTATAGTGAATTTTGCCATATCTATTCTCGTCCCTTGTGCTTAGTTTTTCGCCATCATTTTAGGACTGTTTGCAATCATTAATCTGCGAATAAAGTAGAATTTGGAATTTGCAACGTTGTGAAGTTAATTTACATTCTGGTAAGAGATTGATGACGTAGCGCTATGCATGTTTAAAAGCGAGATCCACTTATGCTGATTGTATTTTCAGGCCACTTAAATTGGCTAGAAGCACTCAATTGATACAAAATTAGCGAGTTCAAACACTCAATTGTAAAAAAAAAAAAAAAAACCAAAATAGCAAAAATTGAAAAGCTTGCACACCATTTATGCAATTTTTCCTTATTTTAATAAACTTTTCCCCAAATATGTCATCTTCTCCTATGAAATCCAATAGCAATGCTTTTAATATTAGAGCTACTAAAAAAGTTTATGATGATGGTGCAAATAAAGAAAGCAAGAACGGATAGAAACAAGCAAAACATGGAATTTAAGGATCTTTCTTGGTTCTTTTATAACACATTTTTTTAATATTTTGCTATTTATCTTTTATTTGTTCATAGTCATTTTTCATATCTGGGTTTTTTGTTTTTACTTAATTATTGATTTTTGTGGAGCTTATGTTGAAATTTTTCTATTTTTGGTAGATATTATGGAGTTTTTTCTTGAACTTTCAGATTTTGGCATGGCTTCATTTAAACTTTTAAATTTTTGCTATTTTGGAGTTTAAATTATTTTTTTCGAATTTAGTGTCTGAAATGGCAAAAAATTTTAAATTGGTGTCTCTAATAGGTTTTGCAATTGTCAAATCGAGAATCGAAATCTCCAATTTGTGAGTCAAGAATCAAATCGAATCATAAAATTCAGTTCATATTAATAATATTAATTAAAATAATATATTTTATGTAAAAAGTATTTTTCATATAAGGTATTGCTTAATTTTAATATATGTTACTTAATAATAATCATTATTAAAATTTTCTAATAATATAATATATTAAATATAGTATAAATAATAGAATTTTACAGTATATATATATATATATATATATATATATATATATCTTTAGCTAAAAAAGAAAGTTAAATATAAAAGTTAATACTCTAAAATACTAATAGTTCTTTTATTCCATAAAAATCACTTGAAAGTTGAAATAAATAGTTATTGTGGAAGAAACAAATCAATGAAAGGACAAATAAAAACCTAAATCAATATTGCTAGTCTTTCAAATTAAAAGAAAAAAAAAAGGATTTTAACAGAATTTATGAAGTTAATTATATTTGTCAGCCTTGTTAAGTTCAAGAAACAAAAGTGGAAAAAAAAAAAGAGAAGAACAGGTTAGGTTCGCATTTTTATTTTGGAATTTCAACTTTTTAAGTGTTTTTAATTAAATGACTATGACTTTTTCCATCTCCTAATTTTATAGTTTCTTAGCTAAGATTTGTTGTATTCAATAGATAAGAATCGGTGAGAGTCGTAAATTCATATCAATTCTCACGATTCACCATCGAATCGTACGATTCTACATTAGTTCTCATACTTTTCTGATTCGCTCATGGTACAACGCGAATCGTAAAATATAAGATTCTAACAATATTGTTGATATGTCTTATTTTAAACAACAAATTAGCTTAAATATTCTTCTTTTATATTAGATTTTTTTTTATTCTTTTCAATGATTATTTTTCTTTCAATCATATATACTACATTTGAAAGTAAAATATACAAAATATTATTCCATTAAAATAAATTAAAATTAAAATTGAACTATTATTATTAAAAAAATATAAAAATTATTAATTATTTTTTAAATTTATATGAAAGAGTGAAAATATAAATGTTATTTATTTAAAATAAAAATAAAAATTAACTTATTATAATTAAAAATAAAAATATAATAATTTTTTAATAAATAAAAAATTAAGCTAACTAAAATCACGAAATAAAAATTAAATTTAACCATTACGATTAATAAAATAGAAATTAAAACAAAATATCATTTAATCTTTCTAGTTTAGTTCGATAAGTAAGAAATAATTTTTTATTTCTAATAAATTTGTTGGCTATTTTTTGTGATTTGTGTAATTGCGAGCGTGCAAGAGGAGCGTGTCCTCAAAAATTAATCTGACTTCCTTAAGACAATTTATGGATCTCCAAGCTCCTTTACCACAATTCGCTTGGATTTTACAGATGAAAAATTACTTTTGAAAATAAAGAGATTATTTGAAGGCTTGAAAACGAAATTGTATTCATTTTGAGAATTCAGTACAAAACTAAAACAGACAGTAGTGCTGTAAACTAAAAACAAAGATGATTAGCTGATAATTCTAGAGTAGATAATTGGTGTAGATAGGTGTAGATGTAGATGTGTCTCTGTGTTCTTCTCCTTTGCTTTTATAGGCTCCTTTTACTTGCAAGCTACCTCTCCCATTTAATGCTCCAGTAGCTCAAGAGTCTTTTCTGTTTCTTGCAGGAATAAATTCACGTAACCTTTACGCCTTCGTCCGCAAGCTGATCTTTTTTCCCAAGGTATCCTGAATCTTCTTCTTCATCAATGCACAGATTGATCCAGAATCTTCCAGCATTTTGAGAACTAGATGTCTATCACCTTAGTTTACTTCTCCAAGTAATTTTAGAGAAATAAATTAGTGTAGTAAATTCTTGAAACTGACACCTTTTTCCCTAAGCTCTGTGAATATGAATAGTCTATTCTGGAATTTTTCTTACTCTCCAAGCCTTGTAAATTGGGCTTTATTACTTAATTGGGCTTTCAGAATTTTGATTAAACCATTAGTTTAATAGCCTAACCAAAAAATTTAATTATGGCACAAACAAAATTTTAAAAGAAATAATTAGAATAAAAAAGAAATTAAAATTTGATATCAAAAGTTAATTTACTGTTTAAAAAAGTACGTTTTAACTTTTAAAATGTACTAGAGACACTAATTAAAAAAATTTTACCGATTCAGACACTTACTTATAAAAAAAAAAATTAATTCAAACACCAAATTACTAAAAATTAAAAAGTTTGGATGCACTTTTATATTTAACCAAAAAGGGTTCAAGATAAAAAAAATTAACCAAAAAGGGTTCAAATAAAAAAAAGGAAATTGATAAAGGAGCGGGCCCGCTTTATTAAAATAATCCCTCACCCCTCTGGTTTTACTAAAAAACCATCCCACAAATGAATTGCCCCTCATGTAAGTAGGGGGCAATTCAGTCAAAAAAAATTTTAATAAAAAAATATGGCCCACATCAAAGCGGACCACTATATGTATAAGTGCTCTAAAAAAAATAATATATTAAAGCAATCGGTGGAAGTGAGAGGAAAAAGAATAGGTGGTTAATTTTTTTTTTTTTTTATAATATTGAGACATGTGGAATGATATGATGCCACGTGTCCTAATTAGTATATCTGATTTTATTTTTTTTCTATACGAGTTAACACATCAATAATGCGTTATTATCGTCCGCCTAAAAATAAGTCTGGAGGTCTCTCCATTTTCCCTCCAAATCCTAAATTTTTTATTAAGACTTTAAAGACGTGTGCAACATGCAAAGCCCATTTGCAGGCTTTATGCAACAAAAGCAATGGCTACAACAAGATCCAATACTACAACAGCAGTAGCAGCAGAAGAAAAGAAAGTGACTTTGGATTTGGTTTCAAGAGTTGATGGAAACTTCGACTATTAATGCAGAGAGAGCAGAGAGTAGACCACTAAATGTGCCTCTGATAGCACCTTTTACTACAGCTTCTTCAAGGCTCGATAAAGTAGAATAATGTGGTTGTCAGGATTGAATTGAGTGATGGGTGTTTGGGTTAGGGAGAGACCCCAATATTGCCTTGTGTTATTGCGGAGGATTAGCCTGCTGCTACGGTGAAATCTAGGGAGGGAGGCTTGTGAGTTGCTGAGTAGTCCACCAATGAGCTTAGGATCGCTTTTGGACAAGATTGGTGTGATGCTTCCTGGGCATCAATTTGCTTCTGTAATTAAATAATTATAATATTTATATCTATAATTTTTTAAAAGATTTATATTTTAAATAGTTTTTATTAATAATTTTAACAATATATAAATAAAAGATAATATATTATTTACTACTATATATTATTTTTAGATAGTTTACGTACATAATGAAAAATTATTATAGGAAATGTATGAATTATATTTAAAAAATAAATTGCATTATTTAATAGTCATTTGATAATTACCAACATCAGCTAATAAAGTTTTATCTAACAGTTCACATTTATTAGCTATTAGCTATTCACAACAGTTACTAGCTATCAATTGTTATAAATAGTTAAGCTAAACATATCCTTAGTTTTTATACATAGAGTCATATATTATATTTATGGTTTAAATGATAAATTTTATATATATATATATATATATATATATATATATATATATATATATATATATATATATATATATATATA